>PVJO010002159.1:0-150513 GCA_004026905.1 Hystrix cristata | reverse complement strand
TTAGCGTAGGGTTCCTACTGGGTAGACAGAGGAGCAGGGCTTAAATACATCTTGAGTAATTTGTTTCAAAGTAAAGTGTATATAGTACTATTTACCTTTTGGGATATTTATGAGGACAAATTGGCCATAAAGCATGGGGTACTATTTAGTAATTCATCCAATAGTAGTTTCTAATATAATTACATATTATTTACTTTTTATTGTTCAAGTTTTACTGAATAAACAGTGTATTATGATAAATCCCTTATTAGATTATTATTACATATTTTTATTTAATAATAAGACCATGTTGCAAAGAACTAACATTAATTTTTATTCAAAGAAATAAAGATGGCACTTTCACAAAAGCATAATTAACATAATAAGTAATAACTTCAATAATATTCTGTTTTTGTAGAAGTATGGTAATTGTGATATTTCATATAAACCTGTTGACCAGAGAAAGAATAAGCACCACATATTACTCTGTTACGCTATCCTCAAGGCAATTTTCACAATCACAAATGTGTTACAGTGGGAGGTAGTATGGTGCACTGGATGGGAGCTACAGGGAAATGACAAACTGGGTTTGTGTTAAAGCTCCATTACACAACATGGGTAATTCTGGGTAAGTCATGGACAACACTGAGTCTACAAAGAAAATCAGATGCAATATTGGTGTTTTGATGAATTATAAAATAAGCCAGAATCTGAAAAACACATGTACCTAAAAGAAGCCAAGTAAGTCTTTCCTTACCCTGACAAAGACCCACTCCATGTAAGCTAATACTAACTCAGTCAAATTTTTTAAGAACTTACTAAAGGCTGAAAGTAGGTTAGCAGCATGGGAAACAAAAAGAAACCACAGAAAGAAGGGAAAACATCCCCATGAACTGCCATTTTCCCACAGGCCTCAGTGAGTGCTTTCTTTAGAAAGACAAGGAAAGAAAAGAGAACCAGGGAGCCACCAGAGGAACAGAAGTCACCATGAGCAGGGCATGAGGGCCCACCTATGTCCCCCCTCCCTGTATGCTTCATGGAACAGAGAGAAAGAATGAAGGGGAAGAAAGCTAAACATTTGACAGCTATGGATCATTACCAAACAGTTTAACAGAGAAGTAACTAAATGGTATAAGGAAAAGAGAGGATGAAATGGGACACAAAAAATATTTCACAGATTAATGAGAAAGCTCCAAAAGTAAGAAGCGCTTCAAACCACAGGTGAGAATTGTAGAGGACATCAAAGAGGATAATGAATCAAAAAACAAAAACAAAAACAAAAAAAACACCAAGGAAATAAATAGAACTTGCACATATTATAGTCAAATTAATCAAAATCAGTAATAGGAAGAAAAATTTAAAGCACCTGGAAGCAAAATACATGTTCTAGAGAAGCAAGGATAAGAAAATAGCAGAGATGAAACCACGTAAGTCAGAATAGAAGAGTGACAGGGATTCTGTGCTGGAAGGAAAATAAAGCTCTCAATCCAAAATTCTTTCAAAAAGAAGGAAGAGATATCTTTTGTAGAAAAAAATAGCAAACATGAGCTTCTGTGTAGAGTACACACACTAGGCAGAAACTTGACTCTATCAGAATGTACTGAAGCATTCTAGAAATAGCATCACTGAAGATACAAATTCAAATTTTTATTTCGAATGGCTCTAAACATAATTTAATGTCTAATCCAAAATTAGTATTAATACTGTATTTGTTTATGGATATACAAAAGCAAAACATTTGTCAAAAAGAGCACAGAAACTGAGAGAAATGGGAGCTGTACAAGTTTATACTGATACACACAAGGGCAAACATATTCAAAGGTCCAGTGTGACAAATTAATTTGTGATTTTTTTATATCCTCGAGTGACCATTATAAAACTTTTAATACACAGATAAACCCAAGCAGAGACAAGATGAAATTATAAAATATAATTGCTTCAAAACAAGGCAGTGTAAGAGAGAAAAATGGCTGGAGTGGAAAAAAAAATCAACTAGGAAGTAGATTGTAATCAAATCACTTCAATAATTAAATTAAATATAAATGATATAAACATATCAGGTAAAGTGCAAAATATGTCAGATTGGATTAAAGAAAGAAAGTTTTCCTTAAGAAAATTTTTTTATTTTTGTTTTTTTAAATTTTTTTTTTTTAGTGCCAGGGCTTGAACTCACAGGGCCTTATGCATGTAAGGCAAGACTCTAACCACTGAGCTAAATCCCCAGCAAGACAATTTTTTTAAATGGGCATATTAAGCAGAAATAAAAATGCTGGAACAAGGTGTCCTGAAAGCACTAATGAAAAGAAAGCCAGACTGAACATATTAATAATGAATCTGACTTCAGAATAAGGAATGTGACCAGGATGAAATGGAACATTACATAATGATAAAAAGTTCAATAAGTAGACACAATGTCTCCGAATATGTAATGAATCTAAAATAAGTCTCGAAACACTTGAGGGGAAAAAAATCTAAAGAAACCAAAGAAAGGAACAGGCAAGCCCTTAACTGCACCTAGAGATTTCAACACTCTTTCCTAAAGAAGGAACAGAAGTGGCTAGGTGAACACTACGGCTGTGGAAGAGCTGAACTACATTATCGGTTATCAACAGATTGGAACAATTTATATTGCTAGAAAAGGACAACAGCTCACGAACACCAAAGCTCCTTTCTGGAACATATGACACATGCTCTAGGTCATAAAATAAACCTTAACAATTTAAAAGAACCGAAATCACACAAAGTATCATACAAGAAAAAATAAAATTATTACAGTAGATATCATTAACAGTAAGAAAAGTAAAAATAGATATAAACATATTTAAAGATTTTAATACATATGTGTATATATTACTGCATATATGTATATATTAATATGCGTTAGATATAATACCTATTACATATTATATATAACATGTATATAATATACTATGTATAAAATACACAGTATACATCAACATATATTTAATATATGTATATATAATATGTATTATATATGTATATATTATATATAGTCGGAAAAATATAGACGTCAGACTTGTGAGAGAACTTAATAAATGTACACTAAGATACTAAGTCTAAAGAGAAGAGATATAAAATTCAAATATAAAATACAGCGAGCAAATATTTGCAGAACAATGATGCTTTACAAGATTAAAATAATTAGAAATTAATAATAAACAAGTTGCCACGCACTGTGTACCATATGATTTCACTCATGTTAAAACTGCCATTCCCTTGCATGGCGGCACTTGCCTGGAATCTCACCCCTCTGGGAGGGTGAAGTAAGACGATCTCAGGTTTGAACCCAGCCTAAGAAACTTAGCAACTTTAAGAAAAGGGCAACAACTCTGTCTCAAAACAAAAAATTAAAATTAAAAAAAAGAAAGCAGCTGTGGATTGAGATTCAGAGTAAAGTCCCCAAGGTCAATCCCCAATACCAAAAAAAAAAAAAGTTATATGAGTATGTTTTATAAAAATGAGGTACAATTGGAAAATTATATGTATTAAGCTGCTAACAATTTTTACCCCACGATGGAGGGAATGGATCCAGTTGGTGAAAGGAACTAAATCTCTTCATATACTTTCACATATTTTGAAAAAATCATGTAATAATTGTAAAATTAACATGTAGATTGTGAAAAATTAAAAATGGAAATGTACAATGTTAAATATATTTTTCCCCACAGTATATTGAAAATAATTTAACATTCATTAGTGTCTCCAAGGAGTCAACGAACTGCTCTTTTACTGGCAAGCATATGATTCAAGGATAGCTGTAGTGTACAGACTCTTGTTTGCATATTAAACAACTCATGATAATTGTGCTTTTGACTTATTTTGTTTGCTTTTTATTCTTTTCCCTGTGGTTTTAGCTACCAGATCTTGATGATTTCAAGACACCTATTATGCAAAAATGCAAGGATTTTGCATATTACTCATTGGCACTGGAGAAAAATTCAATAATTAGGCACGTTATAACCGAATATGTGGAGTACATGATCGCAATGCAAAGTTTTACTTAGCCTGTTTGTTACAATTTTGGAGGAGCAAGTTGGTTCATTTTCATTTATCAGGTTCAGATGGGTAGTTAAACATGCTCTGAACATTTTACCTACTTAGTCTTTCAAAAACACAGATATTCCTCGTTTAATGACCTACGTGTATAAAGACCATTTGGACTTAGGACCGAGGCCCTGCTGCTTGGATTTATGATCCGCAGCTTGGACTTAAAACCCATCTTTTGTTTTGTACAATTCTGTACATCTTTTTGACAGAGCCTCAATATCTTTTTTTGTATAGTACATCTTGTTTATACAGTAATTTTTGCTGATTATACTGTACAGTATAGTATTATAGCTTTATATTGTTATACATTACAGTACTAAATGTAAGAGTTATGCAAATAAAGGCAAGGCCATCAAGTTGGAGTTTCTTCTGACCATTTCTTTGTTCTGAATCATGTAATGTACAAACTATATAGAGTTCCATTCATTCAATGACCTAATCACAGGAAGGGAACTCAGTCATTAAACAAAGGGTGGCTGTAGCCTACTGTATTTTAAGCACTTTCATTAAATACATTGTGCAAATAAAACACATGCCTATTTTGAAGCAGAAAGGAGTGATATGGAGCACGGTTTTATGAGACGTGTTGATCACATGTGACACAAGCAGAACAGCTGCACCAAAGGGGCAGAAAAATTTATCGGTGCGCTCTTTTTTACTGGAATCACTTCTAAGGACTACTAGCTTCCAACAATTCCTCAGGTGATGATAAAACTGATTGATTTGGAGTTAGATAAATTCTCAGATATAAACAAACTCTTTAGAAGTGATGTTACTTTTGGATATGTAGAAATGTCTCATATCATATGGGTGCACATTTTCTCAAGGAATATAAATATACACATATGTGTATATATATTTTTCCAAGGAGTATATATATACACTTACAAAGCACAGAAAATAATTGGACAGTTAATTATCACCACTATTCCTGGCCCTGTGACTGTTTTATGTATTTATTTTTGTCTTACATGCCTGGTCATTAAGCTCCTTTATATGTCTTTGTCCTCCAAGGTATTTACTGCAGAGGCAGACAGAGCACCGACTCTACTGATGCCAGTTTCACTGTCGGTATCTGGCATTATCAATGATTTTTACAGAGTCAAGCAGGTTCGTGGTTCTGTCTTAGTCATATTTTAGTTTCACTGGTCCCTTGCAATGACCTGCAAAAACTTCATTAATGAGCCCAAATTGCATATTCAAAACCCAGCTTCCAGAAAGATCAACTGTGTGATCAATGTAACCCTGAAGAATTCATGGAAGCTGATAAGATGCCTGGAAAGGGCATGTGAGGAAATACAGGAATAGACACTTTATTGCTTTGCTAAAGACCATATCTGAATTTGATCTGTTTTGCAATCCCAATTATTGAGCAATTACTAAATCATTGCTATATCATAGGATATTCTGGAGTTTCTGAATCATTTTTCTGCCTGACTTTCCTGACATGTGAATATTGAATATTGCCTGAACCCAGTTGACCTGATGATTTGTTGGTGGCTGCTGTAAATTATGTTAAAGGTTATTGAAGAGCATGTGTTCTTAAGAAAATCAAATCATTTACTTCAAACTATTTTGATAATATGATGTCTAATACAGATATTCCTCATTTAACCACCTACTGGTTTAACAAACACTCAGACTTATGACCAAGACATGCCGTTCAGATTTACATTTGCCACCTGGACTTAGGTCCTGTCTTTTGCTTTTTGTACAGTTCTGTGCCTCTTGCTTATAGAGCCTCAATATATGTTTCTGTACAGTACATCTTATTTATAAAGTACTGTAATTTATCCTGATTGTACTGTACAGTACAATTCTGTAGTTTTATGTTGTTATATGTTATAGTACTGCATGTAAGTGTTATTAAAATAAAAGGAAAGTCACCAAGTTAGAGTTTGCTTTGACCACTTCTTTGTTCTGAATCTTACAATATGCATACTATAAAAATTCCTCATTTATCTAAAAAAGGAAATTGAAAGGATATCAAAAAATGGAAAGACATCCCTGCTCCTGGGTAGGAAGAACCAACATTGTGAAAATGGCTATACTTCCTAAACTACTATACAGATTTAATGCAATTCCAATCAAGATACCACCAACATACTTCAAAGAATTAGAAAGGACAATCATGAATTTCATCTGGAACCACAAGAGACCAAGAATAGCAAAAATGGTCCTAAGCAACAGGGGAAAAGCAGGGGGCATCACAGTCCCTGACCTAAAACTATACTATAAAGCTACAATATTAAAGACAGTATGGTACTGGCAAAAAGACAGACCTGAGGATCAATGGAATAGATTGGAGGATACAGAAACAACCCCAAACACACTCAAATACCTCATCTTTGACAAAGGAGCCAAACACCCTCACTGGAAGAAGGATAGCCTATATAACAAATGGTGCTGGAAAAACTGGCTTACCACATGTTGAAAACTAAAACTAGATACATGTCTCTCACCATGTACTAAACTCAAATCAAAGTGGACCAAAGATCTAAACATTAAAACCGAAACACTAAATTTACTGGAGAATAGAATAAGAAGAACCCTCAAAGACATAGGGGTAGGAAATAAATTCATGAACAGAACCCAGACTGCACTGGAAACAATACAAAGAATCAGTGCTTGGGACCACATGCTATTAAAAAGCTTTTGCACAGCAAAAGAAATCACCAACAGAGCAGAGCAAAAACCCACGGACTGGGAAAAAATTTTTGCTAGCTATCCATCGGACAAAGATCTAACATCTAGAATATACAAAGAACTTAAAAAATTAAACCTCTCAAATTTAAAGACCCAATCCAAAAATGGGCAACTGAAATGAATAAACATTTCTCAGAAGAAGAAATAAAAATGGCAAATAAATATATGAAAAAATGTTCAACATCACTAGTCATCTGAGAGATGCAAATCAAAACAACGCTAAGATTCCACCTCACTCCAGAAAGAACCGCGTATACGGAAAAATCAACCAATAACAAATGCTGGAGGGGCTGCAGGGAAAAAGGAACCCTCCTCCACTGTTGGTGGGAATGTAGACTGGTCCAGCCACTGTGGAAATCAATATGGAGATTCCTCAAAAAACTACAACTGGAGGTTCCATTTGATCCAGCTATTCCCCTACTGAGGATCTTCCCAGAAGAATTAAAATTGTCATACCACAGGGATGTATGCACAACCATGTTCATAGCAACACAATTTGTAATAGCTAAGTCTTGGAAACAACCTAAATGCCCAACAACCAACGAATGGCTAAAGAAAATGTGGTTTTTCTACACAATGGAGTACTACACAGCCATAAAAAAGGATAAACTAGAGTCATTCATTTGTAAATGGATGTTCCTTGAGAACATACTTTTAAGTAAAATAAATCAGACACTCATGAGTACACACTGAATTGTCTCTCTGATATGAGAAACCATAACTGTAAATAAGGACAAAGAGGTGTAATAGATATTATATAAAAGGAAGATAATATACAAAGGAGAGGAGTACTAGAAAGGAAGAAGGGGGAAAAGCAGAAAGGCAACAAAGGAAAGAAAAGGGAAAAGGAAAATATGGAAAATTATGAATAAACTTGCTGTAAATAGGGAGGGAGGGAACAGAGGGGATGGGTGGGGAAGAGGGAGGAGAACCAAGATGCATCATGTACAGGTACAAAATAAATGTGATGAATGTAACCATTATATGTAAAATGTACCAATACATGTTCTTGGTTTAAAATAAAAAAAAATTCCTCATTTAGCAACTAATTCATTTAATGACCTAGTTATGGAAACAGAGCTCAGTTGTTAAACAGAGGAGTGTCTGTAATCTATCCCTTAATGATTCCAAGATTGCTGATGCTAATAGTAATTTTTACTGTGTGGAATAATATAATTCCTAAAGACTAGAGGCCAACCAAAAGTTTGGTTCCTGGAAAATCTAGTTAGGTAATTTTTCAGGACACAATAATGTAACCATAATTTTATTGCAATAGATCATCTGCTTTGCACCCTTTTTAAACTTTAATTGTACTTTTAATCTACACTGAATTCCACATTTAAGCTAAATATGACTTATAATATTTCTACAAAGTTAAAATATCTATATATTAAGACAATACCTTAGTAATATGAAAGTGGATATTTAAATTATATTATATAGAGTTATAGTGCCTACCTAATAAAAGAAGAAAATGCCAGATGTCTCAATAATTAGAAGTACCAAAATGAGCAAAGACTTGGATCTTTAATTTTATTACTTGAAATAATAAAATATCTCTACCATCTTTATAAATCTTTATTTTCAAAAGATGAAGTTCCCTGCTATATCTAGAAGGCTCCTAATTACATTAAAGTGGGGCATTATTTTTAAACCATCTGATTGTAAATCCCATCTTCCTCTCCATGTGAAGACGGCATGACATAAAGTGAGCACTATCTTGGGAAAAACGAACAAATTCATTTATCCCGAGGGTTTAAGTAATACCGTAATTTTCTGTGACAGAGAACATTTGGTGTGTAGGAAAGCAACAATGAAACATTACCTTAATCTGAATCAGACTGTTAATCTGCAGATTCTGCATGTGATGCTGATGTCCTGATTATTTTCCAAATCGCTAACGGGAAAATTAATATTGTATCACTTTCAGAGAAAAAGACATTCTCAGTTGTGATGTTATTTTTAAAACCTGGGTAGAGTAATACTGCTATATAATTTTTGGAGATTTCCATAATAAAACAAATTCAAGGCATATAAATTACATAAAACATATAATTATTGAATGAAGCTTCAAGCAAGTATTTTTATGGCAAAGATAGAATCAGTGGTAAATTGTCCCACTGTCTTCACATTCTTACCACAAAACTCATTTTAAGATCTTTATCTTTTTAGTTGCTTTTCTATGATCAATCCTTTGTTTTTAAGTGACTGCTTTAAAATATACCCAAACAAAACATATTTAAGAAGCCTCATTTTTTAAAAAGTAGATTTTTAGCTGTTAAAAATAAGGGCACACCTTATCACCTTGCTCAACTTATTAAAAAGCTGTGGCACTGCCGACATTTCGTGTCAATTCAAACCATTTATCTATGAAATGTTTCTACTATTATTTAACTATTTAAATAAAAAACTATTCTGGGGCAGCAGTTGTACAATTCTTTGTGTAAGGGCTGTGATAAAATTTACTCAACAAAAATCTCTCATTAGGATGATATTGTGTTGGAAAGCTATGAATAGCTACTAAAATAATTACTAGCACAAAACTATTTTTCACTATACTTTAATCTTTTCAACAGAGTAGTAAGATGTTCAACTATTGTAAACTGTATAATAGCAATGTTAACAGGATGCCTAGTTGTCTTAGCCACATCCTCCTTGCTAGAACAAAACACCAAATATCCATGACTTAAAAGAGGAGAAATTTATTCTGGCTCACAAGTTCAGGTCAAGACTGGCTGGCTCCAAGGCAGAAAGAGAATGGCAGAGGGGCCTGGCAGAGGAAAAGGTCTTCAACCCAGACAGTCAGGAAGCGGAAAGCAAAGGGAGGACTCTGGGAGGGACACACACCTTTCAGGTCCTACCCAGGCTGCTTCTAACCAGGTCTCACTTTCTAACAGCACATTCAGCCTACTCAGCTCTAAATTAATTACCTTTCACAATCCCCACCTCCAAACACGTGAGCTTTCTGGGGACATTCTAGATCTGCACCATAACACCAATGGATGAGACTAGGAAGCCCCCCATCTATATAAAACCATATTTCAGTTTCAAGGTACATTGCCTCTTACACAAGAGTGAAGTATATTGCCATATGTTTCAAGCCTTGACCCTTTTTCTCTTATCCTGCTATTGGGAGAAAGAATCTTTCCCATCTTGAGACTGCATGTCATTCAGAGATTACGAAAAAGCAGTTCCAGGCTTCTTTATCGCTGTTTTAAAACTGGAGAAATATCTAGATAAATAACTTGTGATTTAATTTATTAATTTATTCATTAAAAATTGTTACTGAGTCCATATTATGTCC
Organism: Hystrix cristata; assembly: GCA_004026905.1. Lineage (NCBI taxonomy): Eukaryota > Metazoa > Chordata > Mammalia > Rodentia > Hystricidae > Hystrix > Hystrix cristata. The sequence continues at coordinate 140,456 of PVJO010002159.1, read as the reverse complement.
CCCATTTTTCTATTACTTGGGCAGTGCACAGTGGAAATTTTCTGGCCTCCTAAAATTTTGCATATTTTTTGGGAAGAGAGAAAACATGGTGGGAAATATGTTCATATCAGGTAGCAATGTATACCAGAAGGAAAACAAAGCATCCTAAAGGAGGAAAATGCTGTGATGGTGGTTTTATTTCCTACTGGGTGGAAGAGAAGGCAGCTGATGATGACAATGGCTATGTGAGCAACAACTAGGTTAAATTAGGGAGTGTGCACACAGATACCTGAGCGCAGAGACTTCTAGGCCAAGTAACCAAGTGTGTGAGGCAGCCTTGACTATCAGAAGTTACACTGACCACAGCGCTAGAAGGCCCTCTAGAACCCACAGAAAGGTCAGTTGGCAACTTAGCTACAAGAGTCACAAGTCAGCAGTCTGGTTTAAGCGCAGATAAAAATAAGGTTTGAGAGCGTATTACCCATTCTACACTCAGTTTAACAGCCACTGTAGCCACATAGATCATATGGAAATAATGGCAATATTATGATGCTGGGTTATAAGATACTAGTAAAAAAAAGATGTCAGGGGTTAGTTTGAATTTTTACTCAATGATTTGGCAGTAAACTGAAACAAAATGATAAAAGGTATGAATACCCCTGGAAAAAATGTAGACTATTACAGTGTCAAACACTTGCAAAAAATAATGAGTCTTCAGATGACTTTTACTAGGTTGTACCTTGGATTTTATCAGTTTTTTTTTTTAATTCCCAAATTGGCAATTTCTAAAGGTTCAACATAACATATATATTCATGCTGGTTTGGGATGATAGTTCTAGGCAGCGTTCCTGGATTGCACCTGTGGGCCCTTACTGCTCCATGTGTTGGGCTGCAAAATATCCCCTAGCTAAGGATTTGTTTGAAGTAGAGGGCTGAATGCTTCGGGCTATTTAAGGATATAGTTTTGAAAAAGAAGGTGCCCGTTCCTAACTTCCCGTCTGCAGGTCAAAGGGCTTGGTATCAGCTGAGTTTCACCTCTTGAAGTCATTCGTCAACTTTTTCTTGTATGTTCATCCACAAAACTAATCAATCAGGTATAAGTATTGATAAATATTTTCAAAGAAAGTATATGTAGGGCTGGAGATAGAGCTTAATGGTAGAGTGCTTCTCTAGCACTCCGGATTCAAGCTCCAGGACAGAAGAAAAAAAAAAAAAGACATATTCTCTTCTTATTCTAATATACAGAAAGCAAGTTCTGTAGTAAAGCAATATTTAATCATGTTAATGAAAATTACATTAATATTTTAAAGGACATCACTGGTGGCGCATGTCTGTAATCCCAACACTTAGGAAGCTGAGGCAGGAGGATCACTGCAAGTTTAAGGCCAGCCTGAACTACATAATGAGACCCTGTCTCAATAAATAAATACATACCTACATACATAAATAGGTTTGGCAAAATACAAAGGCTCTATCTAGAAGGAATATTCTACACACTAAACAATAGATATTGTTTTTCAAACATTTTTCCTTGCATATCCAAAAAACAGAATATGCATTTTAGTTGTCTCCTGTATATATACTCCTATTATTACAATCCTGATGCTTAAGTACAAACAAGAACAAATATTTTGTAGATTGTATCTAATAAAAATACAGCTTTATATTAAAAGGGCAGATGGTTTCTTCTTTCATTATTATAATAATTATTACATTGATCATTAATATTGTCTTCAGTAGTAATTCAAGAATATATAGCTTTATTCCCTGAGGATCAGTAACAAAAAAGATTTTTAGAAAATCAAAAAGTGTCAACAGCATCGAATAAAGAAGCCAGACGTGCACTTTTTTCTTTACACTGCGCTGGCACTTTTCTATGTTAAGTGTAAAGCTGGCCAGTTAGCACAAGGAAGATCCTCTGACTCCCTCGAACACAGCAAGCTCTTGGGCCAGCATCAACTTCAAACTCTAATTACTTTCTTTAGTTACGAGCAGCACACACTGTTGGAGCCGGAGGTTTCTCAGCCTGCAGGGATGTGCTCCCTTTCGCACCCCTGTGAATTAACTCTGCTACATTCCTCACTCGGGCAAGTGCCCCAAGTTAGACTGTAAAAATCTCTGCAGACACTTTCTCCTGTGATTGGCTCAGAGATGAACAACCGCTTTATGAACTGAACTCTTCTAAACTTTCCGGACATTAAAAATATTAATACTTTCACTATGAATAATTCAAATGTCTTATAAATTCACTTTGCATGCTTTGAATAATCTTTGGCTCTCAGCACGGTGGCACAGGCCTTTATATAACCCCAGTGCTCTGGAAGCTGGAGGCAGGATCACTGTGAGTTGGAATCCAGCTTGGACAACTTAGTTAGAAAGACCGTGTTTTAAAAATAAAATCATAAAATAAAATTCAGATGGGGATATAGCTAAGTGTGAAGGTTCTGGGTTCTATCTAGTAGAACAAAACAAAATAAAAGTTTGACCCAAGTGATTAGTTTAATTTTTTAAATAAGAACAGCTACGGTTTAGCAGTTCTCAGTATTTAGTGTCTAACAGCACATATTATTCTCTGAGTTTATTTTCCCTTCACTTACAAATTTTTACTGATCAAGTTAGTATTACATGTACAAGATACTTAGTTATTAAAAAAAATTTGTTTTTAACCCAAATTGAATTATTTGATGATGAATTTTATTTCAGCAGTAACTACATTTTTTAACAACTGACAAAATTTTCTAAAATCTTAGGATAACTTCAAATATTATACTTTTGCTAAATTAACTCAATTAGTGGGTATTCCTTAATTGATATTTAGTCTAATATCTGTATCATTTTTTAAAACATAAAACACTAAAATTTATGTGCTTTTGTCTCTTATTTTTATGGCTTTAAAGAAGGTTACATATTTGAATCTGTTAAATGTGTTCATTTTTGCAACATTAAAAAGATACACTGTAAAGAAGCATATGGCTATAAAAAGCATGAAATGTGTATTCATAAACTCTGCTAATTTACTGCAAAATGCTGAGGCATACCACTTTATAATTACCCACCTCACAGTTCTCTCTATAAAATTAAAAATTACTGTTATTGAAACTCATATGAATGACACTTCCAGGAAAACAGTTTTGTATGAAAGATACGCAAAACATACAAGCTACCCTTTTGTGAAAATATGATGCTGTCCTAAAATACAATGATTGTTACAAATCATTTGAGATAAATTCTAAATAAATTTTAGAAGTTACAAATGACTCATGAAAAACATCGTGTTCATTAATGATGGCTAATATTTAAAGGGTTTATATATGCTATAAAAATAGTATCAAATATCATCCTGGTCTCAAACTAAAACTTGATATTTCACTCTGTTGAAATAAAATTTTGTTGGAATTTGTTCTGCTTTTAAGCCACTAGAAAGCAAGTTTCAAGGATTTCTGTATAATATGCCTGAAAGGCAAACACTTTAATACAGAATAATTTACTGTGCTTCATGTTCACTTCTGCATGTCTTTAATAATTTAAAAATAATGCCCAGATTCTGCTCAGTGCCATATGAAACAATCTCAATCAAAACCCAACTCTGGGTGTTGATAAGAGAGATAATTAAATCTAAGTAATAAGACAAATGAACAATGAATTGAAACAAGGATACCAGGAAAGTGTGAAAAGATAGGATGTAGAAGTGCAATACTACTATCAAATAGAGTAAAATTCATGCTAGGGAGCTTTCAGTAGGATAAAGCATAAAAAACAAACCAAATAAAATGATATAAAGTACATGTATTAATAAAACAGACATAAACCCTTATGTTGTAATAAAAAGAACAATTAACACATGAAGCAAAAACTGCCAAAATGCTAGAAAGTTCTAAACAAATCCAATTACAATAGAAGCCATCAATATACTTTTTCATTACTAAAGAGATTAATAGACATAATTTATGATGTGTTTTTTGTTTATAACACAGAAAGTTTTCACCTAATATTCTCTCCAAATTCACTACAATAAAGGAAATACATATTAAATGTAAAATGAAATATAACAACAAAGAAGAATGGAAAAATTAAAAAGATTGGCAACACTTTTTGCTAGTGGGGAAGAAGGCAAAATTTAACTCCACACTTTGCTGGCCAGTGTACCCTAAGCTTCTCAGAAAGCAGTCTGGAAACATTTATTATCATTTTTAATTTAAAATGCATGTATATTTGACCCATTATTTCTATGGCTTGGAATTTTTTCTGTAAAAATAAATGTATACAGATTGGAACATTCATTCTGATGGAGAAAATAATGGGTACAGTATATTATCTTATTCCTAAGGCCAGGATTTAATTACAGTATAGCCACACCATGTAGTATATTGATACGTTCTTTGCTTCATTCACTCATTAATTCTATTCATTTCTGTTAAATGCACACTATGTACAAAACTCAACTCCAGGCTCAGCAATATTTTCAATTGCCCACAGATTCATTATATACAGAATCAAATTAAATATGTCTGAAACATGTTAACATCTGAGGAAGACTAATCATGTTTTCTAAAAATCTGGGTGTTCCAAAAATTCTACCCTTATTCCTATGTTGTTCTACTCTTTACTGCTTTGATAAAATACTGAAAAATATTCTTGTCTGAATTTTCAACTGGAATCTAAATGCTCTCTGAGAAACCATTTCGTTTTCCATCAATCAGAGTTTTCCCAGATGCTTTATTTCCTTGCAAAATACTACTGAAATGCTTGGAAGTAAGAACAATGTGCTGATTTTTGTTCAACATCTAAGTAAAGGATAAACATTGAAACACTGTTTTGGTCTGAGCTATTCTTTCGATATAAATCCTCATCTCACAGAACATAACACTTATCAATTCAGACATCTTACTGCTTCTCTCGGGCCTCAGTAATGTTTTCGTCTTCTTGTTTTGGCTTCCACTTTCATGAAGGGCCTTGAACCAGTCCCGTAATCTGTTTGCCACTTCCCTGAATTCCAGGTCACTGCATGCTAAAAACAAAGAGAAACAACATAAACCCTTAATAATAATTTATCAGGATGCCAACACTGTTTCTTGAATTGTTCCAACAACTCAAATGGCAACTGTGGCTGAAGGAAAAACAAACACTAATTTGATTCTTTTTAAATGAAAAATTAATGTTTCACACTTAATAAGGTTCAATATAACAATAACATTTTTTATACAAAAATATTTGAGTCGAATTTTAGTCCCACTCCTTAAAGAAACAGAAAGCTTAAGTTAGGATTCTTATTGCTAACATCATAGAAAGACAGTCTTGATATTTGATGAAAACACCATGAGATAGTGGAGGGTCAACTGAAAAAAATGAAGGTTTAAAAATCCAAAATGAATATTATACATTTATTATTAGATATCTCTATCAAATACTTATGACTTAGAATTTCCCATTAATGTACTCAATATACGTTGGAATGCACAAAATACATGTGGTTTATATTTAGTTTAATCCCATATTTTTGAAGCACAGAAAAGGATGAACATATTCTTTGACATTAGCAAACAGTACAAAATAGGTATGAAAATGGTATGTTTTGGTATAAAAGACGATATATTAGAAAACTTTGACTTTTGGAATTTAAGTTAACTTCTGTCTTTTTTTTCTAATGTTATTATTCGCTAATAATGATATTAAATAGTCTACATAGTAAACAATACCAGAATAGAGTGCATGTGTGTGATTAATGCCAAAATATGGTATTCAAATTCATGAATTTGCTCTTCATCTACTTTGAAATTACAAAGAAAACACTCAGTTACCTTGATCAACTCCTGCAGATCTATCTCCTCTGCCTGTTGCCAAGTATAGCTTCCTCAACTGACGAGCATCCCACACTAATGTTCATCATGATCATTTTGTTAAAAATAATTTGTAAGAACAATATGGGTATCAGATCGCCTTCACATTTTTCAATAGCAACAGTTTTAGTCAGCTTTGTCACTGAGATCAAACACCCGAGAAAGCCAATTTAAAGGACAAAAGGTTTATTTCATGATCAGTGGGCTCCATTGCTCCTGGGCCTGCGGTGAGGCTGAACATACAGTGAAAAGCAGCTGATGGGGAAGTATGCAGATTCCTCAAAAATGAAAACCAGAAGCTGCATTTGACCCAGTTATCCCTCCTAAATATCTTCCCGAGAGAGATAAAGACATTGTGTTACAGTGTTACATGCACACCATGTTTACAGCAGCATGGCTCATAATAGCTAAATCTTGGAAGCTGCCTATATGCCCATCAACGGATAAATGGATAAAGCAAATATGGTATTTATATACAGTTGAGTACTACTCTGCCAAAAAGAAGGAGAGGTGAATGGCTGCACCTCGAGACCATCATCTTAACTGGAATGAATCAGGCACACAAGTTTAAATGTCACATTACTTCACTCATATGAGAAATCCAAAGTATCACTAAGGAGCGATGTATTAGTCAGTGGGTTCTAGAGTCAATGGTTTGCAAGAGAGCAGATTTGATACAGGAGATTTACAAGTTATGACATTCACACACAAGCCGAGTGCAGAACGTGTGTGCTGGAGACCCCAAAGGTCCAATCAAGGGCTGGGAGCCCACGGCAATGTCCTGGGTAAGTCCGTCTCTGCACTAAAAGGCTGAAGAGTCTACAATGGAGCCAGGGTACGACACTCAAGGCAGAGATGAAGACCAGCACTCCCCAAAGAGAACAGCAGCCACCCCTGATGACCACAAGGCCCCGAGCTCCACCTGTAAGGAGAACAGCTGAGTTCCTTCAAGGAAACCAGCCGCAGCAGAGTTTTGCCTGGGAAATCAGTTGCCTACAATCTTCCACTCCCGTTCTTCATGTCGGATTGGCAATAATCCTCAAGTGGATCCTCTACGCCCAGTACCACACTGACTTTGTCCAGCTGGGTGTTCCTGCTCAAATTGACCATAATCAGTCCACCACGAGTGGAACGATATTACCCACAAGTGATATTAGGAAGTAAGAACTTGTTAGAATGCGAAAAGAAATAGGAGATGGGGGAGGGAGTGAAGGATGGGAGAGGGAACAAAGGGAAAAGGGATTTAAAGACAAAAAAAGAACTGTAAGGAAAAAATGGAAATAGAGCTTTTGTCAATGTGGAGAAGAAAGGCTGGAGGGAGGGGAGGGAACAAAACAATAATTACGATGTGTTATGTACATGCACACAACCCCCATGATGAATGTAAGCATTATTTACTGCAAATATGAACTAATAAAAAATGAAATATAAAAAAATGCAAAAAAAGTAGCTTACCTCATGGCAACTAGGAAGCAGAGAGAGAAAGAGCCAGAGCATGAGGAGGAGGAGGTTGGGGATCAGAAATAGTGTTCAAGGGTGCACCGACGTTTACTCACGGACCTAACCAGGCCCCACTTACCGAATTTACATCATCCTCCCAAAACAGCATCAAATTATGAATACGTCAGTGGGTTGCTTATGAAGTTAGGGCCCTCGTGATCCAATGGTCTTCCAAAAGCCCCATCACAGAACACTGCTCTATTAGACACTGAGTCTTCAATACAAGTTAGTCTTTGGGGGACATTGCTGATCCAAAGTGTATCAACAACAGGGCAGCAGCATGGCAGTGGAAACCTGACTTCATAATGGTAACGATCTTATATCCAGAACAATCAGGTGTCTAAAGTGGTCTTTAATCGTACAAGATTCAGAACTCTAATTACTCAGATAACCTTTTTCTTTCAAAAAGCTCCTGAAAGATGTGATATATCGCAGAAAAAAAAAAGCACAAAAGAGGATTGTTGACAACAGGAAATAAAAAATGGACGAGAGAAGTGAAGGGAATTTGTATGAAGATGGCAAAATGCAATTTCAGAGTGCAAGCTATGTGCCAAATGCAGATGAAGAAAGTAGTAGGTGTGAAAATTCTTGGCCAGAGACAAAGCAATTTACAGAATTCATAGCCTCCCTTTCATTAAAAGAAAACAACTATAGGGGAAGTAAAAAGAAAAAAAAATCACTTTTATTGATGAGTCCAAATGACTGAAGCTGAGTGATAGGGCAATAAATGTCTTACTTCTAATATAAATATTTACACTTTAGCCTGGTATTCCCTATTTAAATCAACATCTTTCTAAGGGTCTTCTGCTCCACATGAACAAGTAGACAGAGAAAACAAAAGCTGACACAAGTGAGAGGAAATCTACATGTGCACCTGCGCTTATCAATGCATCAGCTATCTCTAGAAGGTTACATACGAAGCTGAGGACATTATCACCAGTTACAGCAACTGGGTGAACAGGAGAAAGTTGCATGAGGAGCCTTATTTTTACCATTCTCTCTCTTTCCCTTTAACTCCCATTCAGTGTATCTGTCTTACCACTAAAAAATAAAATTAAAACTTCTTTAAAAATAAGTATGCACTGATCTAGCCATCTACGCAGTTGTACTCTATTTAAACTATTTATCCAGCAGGTATACTACACATATACAAACACATTCATTTGAATTGTTTGATGCCTTTCTTTAACACTTTTTAACAGCAAGTCTGTTAAAAATAAAACCTTCTTAACGATGGCCTGGTGATATTAATGAGGTATATACCTCCTTATACCTAATGAGGTACATACCTTCATTGGAGAAGCCTCTGAGATTAATAGAAATAAGAAATCTATTATGTACCAAAATCAAACTATGGTTTTTGGTTTTAAAAAAGGTAAGAAGCAGGCAGCTGTCATTTGTGTATTTCCATTTGTACAAAAAGGAAAAGAAAAATGAATTTGCTTACATGGCCCTAAAATAGCACTACAAAAATATACAGGAGAGACTGACAGTTTTATCTCCACGGTGGGAACTGCGTAGCACGTATGGAGGAACATAGTAGACTTTCCAATACATGCACATTTATACTTTTAAAAGTTAAAATGTGTTGATGCATTGCCCAGTTCAAACAAACAAAAAAGATTTAAAAAGTAAAACTTGGTTCTTTTTCTATCTCATATTTCTTTCACAAATCACATCCAGCAGAAGGCTGAGTTTTATCCAAGATATCTGCTAAAGGATGAAGAAGTCTTGTTGAACAGGCAGGCACAAAGTAAAATGCTGTGTTGTGATATGTGAGTGTAGTAACACAGTGCTTATTATGCATGTGCAATTGAGTATTTGTGAAATTGTGTCACTTTTTAAAGGAAACAACGTATATTCAAGACCATCAAAATTTTTACTCAAATGTGAGACTTTATATACCCTTATTGCAGATAACACCGTAGTTTAAATTTCCATGTAAGTTTATGTATGTATTGTAACGGAATCCTTTAGAAACTGACAATTCTGTGGTAATAACAATAATGATATAACAGTGCATATTTAGTGCCAGTACTTACTTATATTAACAAAGTTAATCTTTTGAAAAGCTCTATGAGGTATTCTTTAAAATATTAGGAAATTGAGGCAGAGAGTAGTTAAGAATTTGTCTGAGTTCAGGTAAATGGCAAAGCTAAGCTTTACATCCAGGAGCTAAGATTTCAGAATCCAACGTTTTAATCAGCAATCCCCTCAGAAATCGCAGCAGAAATTACCAGAGTAGCGAATACCAATTTAGAACAAAAATTCAAGCATCGCTGCAATCCAAGCTTGCAAACTTCCATTTCATTAAGATGATACAAAGGATGTGAGCTGTTCTCAGTTTCAGGTGTGTTTGGTTTGCAATACACATTTTAAAAGGAAACACAAAACCTATACAGTATAATTATATTTTTTTCACCTTAAAGGAACCACATCATCAGGTCCATGTCTGAAACCAATTAAAAAACAGATCACATGGATCTTTTTGAGCAATAAGCTATAGTACATGCTGTCATATTCTTCACACTAGCTGATGAAGGATCATGATAGAAATTACCCAATATGATACATTTCATGTTCTTATTTTCTTCTACAGAGGCTATAATAATGTTATCGTATTTTGTAAGTCACAACTCAATCTGTCCTTATCACATCCAAAAAGGAAAATACCTCGCTCATACTACACGAAAGTACAATACTATTTATAGGATGGCATTCCTACTTCACGGAGTACAAACTCTCTGTCCATACAAACCAGCCCTGATCCCACCCGAACCAGTCAGATCTCCCCAGCAAGTGTCTGGGCGTCATCATTGATATACCACAGCTCTTTTTCAGAACAAGTCAATTAATACATTTTCCTCTCTTTTTCCAACAGGTACACTACATGAATTTATTTTTCTAGCAATGAAACTTTACATTTATACAGCTAGAAATACATTTAATGAGTTTTTACCTTTAATTTTTCTATCAAGCCTGGAAGGTTAGAGAAGGGATTATTATTTTTATCGCTGTACAAGTTGAGATGTCCTAAATTTTAGAACTTGTTGTAAACTAAATCAATGCCTGATACTCGTTAATCTAATCATATTTGTAGTCAGGAATAAATAACACTAATAACATATTATACTATCATAATTAAATGATTTTAAGTTAAAATTGAATAAATAAAAAGTTGAGTTTCATCCTAAAATTCTTCAATCATGCTGAAATTTTTTTATGCTAAATTATTAACTAGAGCATGATGTTACATGAAGCAAATGATGAGTGAGAAAGGAATGAAGAATTTTTATTCATACATATGTATTTTTTGAAAACACCAAACATGTAGAATGAGCATTGACAAAGCTAAAAATTCTACCATATAGAATAAAAATATGGAAAAGAGATGAGAGGTAGAACAGAAAAAAGTGTAAGAGCCATGAAAGATCATGTAAGAAGTCTAATATCTGTCACAGAAATTTTAAGACACAGACACATAATATCTTTTAAAAATTATAACATGAAATATAAAAAGATCACAGGAACTTTAGTGAAGAAAAAAACTGAACAGTAACGAATTAAAGGTAACCTACAAGAGGCCATTAATTGGTGTGGTAGCTCAGTACTCACTAGCAGTAAGGGATTAAAGGTCAGGAAGTAAGACTTCTATGTGCAAAGAAAAATAATTTTCAATGTAGCATTCCGTATCTAGTCAATTACCAAACGGGCAGAATAAAGGCATTTTCAGTCATGGAAGAAATCACAGATTTTGCATTCCATGACACCATGAAAACTAGCTGCAGCAAAATTTTTAAAATGATTAACAAAAATAAAGATAGGAAAGTCATCAAAGCGGGTGTAGTGCTTAACTGATTGTCAATTTGAGCGGAAATGCCCAGCTGAATTAAATCAGTGTGGTTCTGGGCCTGAAAGACCATTATTGAGGAATGTTGTCACAGTGGGATAAAAGAACAGGAGGGAAGCATTTCAGCTATTTTCTTTGGAGGAGCTTCATTCTGGCTGCTTTTCTTCCAAGGTGCTTCAGCCATTCTCTTTGGAGATGCTCTGGTCTTTGCCTTCACCAAGGATGGCTGCTGTTCTCTTCAGAGGAGCTCTGGTCTTCACCTTCAACGCCTTCAACATCATCTCCTGGCTTCCTGCACAGATTCTTCAGTGTCTGGCACTGGTTTCTCGTCTGCTAGTGCGGACTCTTTAGCCTCTAACATCAGCCCGGGGGCTTTCCAGCGCAGACCCTTCAGTCTTCCATCGCAGATTCCTTGGCCTTCTGATATGGACTCATGGACACTGCCCTGGGCGCAAGGCCTTCAGCTGGATTCTTTGGATCTCTAGAATGTGGACAGATCTCTTGCACTCTTACCTTTGACTCTGTGAACAGATATTGTGGGCTAATCTTGTAAATTTCTGTGTCCTGCATTAAATCTGATTCAGACCACGCACAGTCTCAAGGAGGCGTGCCCCAGCCCTACAAGCTCTTCATAAGCATTGACTACAACAGGGGGATTCAGTCAAGAAAATCTAAGTGAAGAATTCATACTAGAAGTGTGGGGTAGAAAGACTGAATAAGGTGGTATCTAGCTCAGGCAGAGACACATCTCATGAGTGGTGGTGAGACTGTGATTTAGCAAATCGCGTCTGACTGACAACTTGTAAAAACTTGCACTCATAATGACAGCAGGGATATGAAGTGGTAGAAATTCATTTAAAGTTGAAGCTAGTATTACTCCACTAATTGGACAGGAAAAATGCATTCCATTAATTCTAGCATAAATTTTTACTTTTCTGTCAACAGTATTTCCATCCATTTGGAAATACTTTACATTGGAAATTCCATTTCATGGAAATTGTAAAGGTCTTGATTTGCAATTTGACCCATCTTATAAAGAGTTTAAATAAATATTAGTGGTTCTAAAATACAATGCAAATGCTATCAATTTTGGTAATAAGTGGCTCAACTCCAACCACAAGAGGTAAAGAGGTGAAACTGAAGACATGAAAAGTGGCAAAGCAAATAACTTCATTTTACAAAAATGAGGAGGCATGAGGCACTGACTGCAGAACTGGAAACTGCAAGAACGTTTTATGTTTGCTTTGCTAATAAAATTTTGCTGTCTAAATAACAGATGTAGTCAGTGAAAATTAAGAATAACCTTATACCAATACTGGAAAATGAGAGCGAAGTAGCATATATTGCTATTTATCAAAGCAGAAACCGTTAAGGTTGTATTCATACATGGTGGCCCTTTCATGAATGAGCTAATCACCAGGAGGGGAAAAAACCTGCAATACTTGAACGTGACCATTTCTTTGACCCGGGAACAAGGAGGAGAAAGGAGGAGTGGTGGGGTGTGAAGTTGAGTATTTCACTGTAATTTCTTCTGAGCCATTTGACTTTTTAACTGTAAAACTAAAAATCAGCCCTAGAGTATTATCCACCCTCCCTCTCCCACATCTCTTGCATGGAAAGGACTGGGTGACAACTAAATGAACATTATATGGATGCTACAGTATGCATCAAGATGTCCCCTAAAAGGCTCCTATGTTCAAATGTGGGGGTTTGTGGACGTTATTAGATCTTGGGGCACTAACTTCATCAATGGAAAAGTCCACTGGTGAGTGCACAGCTGAATGGGCAGCTAGCACTTAGGGTCTGGGTGGAGGGAGTAGGTCACGAAGGGTACTGGCTTTGAAGAATGTATGTCTATCCCTGGCCCCTTTGCTGTTTCTCTGGTTCTTCCTTGCTCTCTCTGCTTCCTGGAGTGCCATGATGGGAGCAGCTTGCCTTCTCCATATCCTTCTGCCATGATGTTTCTGTTTTGAAACTAGCCAATCATGGCCTGGAACCTCTGAAACTGTGAGCCAAAATCAATCCTTCCTCCTTTAAATTGTATATATCAGGTATTTTTGCCCCAGGGATGGAAATCAGCAAGAGCCAATCAAGGGAAATTAACATTTATAGATCATATATATTACATTGGTATTAACTTCCATTATACCACCATCTAGTATACAGAATTTATGTATCTTGTCCAAATTGTAAGTATTTAGTTGCAAATATCATATTCTTAATTCAAAATAATTTCTAGTTTGATAAACTAGAAATTTCTAGTTTGATAAATGGCATATTTCCCTACCAATAATCCAACAATAATATATGCATAATAAAGATACACAAGGATGCCCTACATTTACATCTAAGATTTTTAACATTCATTACTCAGAAGGAATTGAATATGATGAGAATTGGAGAGATTCAAAGAACTCTTTCATGTATGCCGTAAGTTCAGGTCATCTTAGGTTTAGAGACCACCAAATTCGTTAAAACAATATTTTATACACAAAAATTTGAAAATATTTTTATAATTTTTAGGCTTCTTTTCCAACAATTAACTCATTTAATTTAAAACTGACAATGATTTATCTGAAGTCATTGGGCAGAGCAGGGATTCTTGCTAAAGAAGAAATTGTACACATTTCTTGAAACTTAATTAAATATTTTAAATGTAAACACACAAATGATCAAAGTCGATGTATTTTATGACTATAATCATTTATTGATAATAACTACCAATTTTCTTTTCATTTTATATTTAAAGTTGATAAATATTTTTTCAAGTCTCAAACCTTACACAATCTGACATGTTAATAATATCAAACTCTCTGCACATTACAAAAAACTTAAAATGTCCCTGGTTCACTCAAACTGTGCTAATGAATGCTTAGGTTCCCTCAAAACTCATGCTTAAATCAAAACCACAATATTAGGATAGTAGGAGATGGAATTTGGGTAAGTGGTTAGGCTCAAAGCAGGGCCTTCATGGCTGAAATTAACAACCCCATACAGGGGACCCCAGAAAGATTCCGCGCCCCTCCACCATATCAGAACATAGCACAAAACATCAGCACAATAGCACTTCTGAACCTGGAAGCCGAGCTTTAGCAGACATGAAATCTGCTGGTGTCTCCCTTGATCTTGCACTTTCCACTGTCCAGAACCATGAGAAATAAATTTGAAATTTCTGTTGTTTATAAGCCAATTGGTCTGTGGTATTAGGTTACAAAAATTCAAGTGGATTAAGACACATTATAACATACTTAAACATAATTATGCAGAATACTCATTTATTATAGAATGAATACTGATGCCTGGCAAAATGAGTTAAAACTATATTATATAATTAGGAAGCTATAAAGATATAAAGTTCCAGATATAAAGTTCCAGGCAGAACAGATCCTCTGAGACTGTTCAAATTGGAATAAGAGATCACATTGTAATTGTGTATTATCTTGAGAATCATTTACAAGTTTTCTTCCTACTGACTCTTATCTCTATTTGACTTGAATGTGAAGTTTTTTAAAAAAAATGTTCACATCATTCATTCTTGTTAAGTATTAGAAAATTTTGAACTTGTGCAATGAATGATATGAAGGAGTAGAGCTATATTGTAATTTAAAAGAACTCAGTGAAGCTTAGCTCAGAAAGTATCAGAAATGATTTGGTACTTTTCCTCCACAGTAAATATTGGTAAATAAATTTCCCTGAGTGTCTGATTTTCTGAGGTGAAGAAATAAAGCTGAAAATGTAAATAAGGGCTAAAATGTATTATACTGGGAAAGGGAAGAAATTGTTCAAATGGGAAGGGTAACAAGGAAGGGGGAGGGGAAAAGGAACAGAGGGACAAGAGAAATAAGAAACAGAAGGAAAAAATGGAAACAAAGCTTTTGTAAATAAAGAGGGAGGGGGTGAAGGAGGGGAGGGGAACAGGAAAAAAAAGCAGCAAGATACATTATTTACAGGTACAAATTCGCTATGATGAATGTTATCACTATGTACACCTAAAATGTACCATTAAAATGAAATTAAAAACAAAAAGAAAACTTCATCACTCTTCTATCGCTGTTGATTAATACAAATATTTGCCATCACCCTTTTTTCAAAATTGTATAGATTCCGATTGTCTCCTGATGGGACTAGGTTGGTATGTGAGTGCAATGCAATTAAAATCAGGACAAATACAAATATTCCACAGACAAATGGCTAAAGGTTGCCTTGATGTGACTATCCCCGTGAGATCAAGTCTACTGCACAAAGAAACGCCAAGAAACTTGCCTCTCAATATTGACTCTTATGTTCCCTTTACATAAGGCTATAATGTTGCAAAGAACAGAAAAAGAGAAGGTGAGAGAAAACGCTCTGAATAGTACCATGCTTATTTCAAACTGAAAAGGAGTAATATTCTCCAAATACTGTCACAGAGAGACAGATTTTTAACTAAACCCTATTGTAATATGCTAACTCTCTCTCTGCTACAAGAACTCTGGTAAGTTGCTCTCAAAATGCTCTATGACAAACAAAACACACAACATACACAAACATACATACCTTAGAGAACAATTCTTTACCAAGTAGTATTTCAGTCTGAGTATGATGTATACTAATGTCACTCTACTATTTTTAAGTTATAAATTATGAAAATAAAAGCATGAGTCTTCAACATCCCTATAAATCATAGTTTCATTAAAACATGAGCTACAATTTCTATAGCCATTAAATAATATTGATGTCCACAAGTGTATTTGACATTTTGCAATTCGCAAATAATTTGCTTTTGAAGGATCAGATGGAGGATGGAGGTGTTCTATAAGGAAGGCATTTTATTCAGACTTTATCGAGTAGATGTTGAATAGATGAGTCTTGAAGCAGGCATCTGGGCAGTAGTAATCCATGATTGATTATATTCTGACAGTCACTGACATTTTGGGTTATATAAAGGTCTCTCTGAAAAGCAAGAGCAACTAGGGGCAAGATCAAGTGACAAAGTGGCATTCTAAGCAAACATTTTAAAGATAATAAATTTTGTTGGAATATTTAATGTTCTGAAAAACACTTATAAATCCATTACTGTCCCTTGAATGAGTATTAGGTTGTGCCAAGTGTTTATACATGAAAGTAGTTGAACAAAAGCAGAAAACTTCAAGCATCTACTGATCTTTTCTATTATTGGAACATGGCACTAAAGTTTAAAATTATCCATGACATTTAATAGTTATGTAACTAAAAGTGTTGCTAAAAGTCAAAAGTTGATGCCTGGAGTTATTACTAATTTCATTTCTAGAAGAAAGAATGAGCTATATTTATCTAATTTATCTAAAAAATATGATTCTTTCTACTCTTTTATTAAAATCAGATTAACTATCAAATTGATCAGAGGAAAAACCTTCCATTAATTTTAATGACTATTCCGTGTTCTCTAACACACCACAGAACCATGAAGTAATCAATAAAGCTGAAAGAAATAGGGGTCTGCTAGTATTTTTCATGTGATTATGGGGGCTAAAAGATTGCTCTCATTGGTAAAATAGATTCAGTATTGCAGTGCGACTTTCTCCTGAGCTTGGGGAACCCACTGGCTTGTGTGATCAATAGATAATGCTAAACAGTGGGCAAATAAATGGAAGCTATAGTTACTGTATTAGTTACTTTTCCAGAGCCAATGGTTTGTAAGAGAGCAGATTTAATACAGGACATTTGTAAGTTACAATATTTACCATAAGCCAAATGCAGAAAGAGTGCCGAGTGTCTGTCTACGCATTGCAACCCAAAAGATCCAATCAAGGGCTAGGAGCCTACAGCACTGTCTTGTGTACATCTGTGATGCAGATGATGGCTGAAGAAATCTTCACTGGAACCAGGACATGATGCTCACAGCAGAGATGGATACCAGCGCTCCCCTGAAGCAACAGCAGCCATCCTCAATGACAGCAAGACCTCGAGCTCCTTCTTGGAGGAGAACAGCAGAGTCCCCTACAGGAGAACCAGTCGCTGCAGGGCTTCTCCTGGGAAACAGCCCGTGACTATCTTCCGCTCCCGTTCTCCTTTATGTTGTGTTGGCAACAATCCTCAGGTGGATTCTCTACGCCCAGAACCTCACCAGCTCAGGCCAGCTGGGCGTTCCTGCTCAAGTTGATCACAATTACTTTACTTTACTTTACTTTAAAGTAACTTTACCACAGTTACTTTAAAAACAAAACAAAACAAAAAAAAAACTTTCTTTGAGATGTCCTTTTGTAGGTGCAGCACATTTTTGCAACTTAGAAAATAAGCTGTATAACCAATTTCACAACCACAGCTTTGCATTCTACAAGTTTTCTTTCCTAGTAGATGGTAATTTTATGATCACATGTATCTACGAAGACTAATAGTCCGATCCGATTTGATAGATGAAGCAAAGTAATTCAGATCTAATCAGATTATTATTGTATCTGATAGACTGCCAGATTAATCTTTAATGGAAAAAGACAGACAGTAAAGGTTGCAGAAGGTTAGACAGTAATCAAGAAATGCATATTTAATCAGATGAATTCCATTCAGCAACCTGCCATGAACTGCTTTTACTCTTGCACAATATTAATAGAAGGCATGCCTGCTATTACAATCAATTCTAGTAGCCATTAAAGGAATTACTGTGGGGTAAAAATGAAGTCATAAGCTCAAAGGTTGGTACATTTGGCAACTATTTGATATAATAAAAGCTGACTGGCTATGCAAGAGCAACACACATAAGTCTGTAACAAGTGCCTGAATTTTCAAGTCATAAAACACTGTAAGTCCATGTTTCAGAAAATCATTTACAATGAATACTATTGAAAGAGTCTGACCATTTTCTTTTCTTATAAATGAATGATATAATAGTACATTAGTATATAATTACTGTTTGTGGGAAAAGGCAGTAAGAGGTGAATGAATTTATATTCCTTACACTGGGTTCAAAAGCAATTAAGAGTTGTAGAAAAAGCAGTGGTCTTTAAAAGTTATATTCAGAAACAATTTGTTTTTAACAAATGGGTATGTTTTTTATTAGTTACCATTGTATTGTTATTTAAATATTATAGACATGCAAATTAAAAACCTGTTAAATATATGCTACTTTTTAATTTGAATTCAGAATTTAGAAAATGTCTGTATTTAGTGTGTTACACTATATCACATGACTCATTCTTTGTCCTGAATTCAACAACAAATTAAACATTTTATAATAAGCAATACATAATGACATATGTTTTATAGTTTCTTTTTTACAGTTTATCAGAAAAGAGTCATTCTTTTTTAACAAGGTTATCTCCTTGGAGATTGATTTTTTTCTTAGGCAATGTACCTATAATTAAGAGGAGTTACTATGAGATGGGAGATTCTGGTTCTATTTTTCACATTATTGAACTAAAATAAACAATGATGAAACTAGAAAGGCTATTTTGATGAAAGTGTTATTTCTTATTAAATGAAATATTATTTTCTAAACATTAAACACTATTGATCCTATGTGTATTGATTTTGTGAGTATAATAAAGTGTGCAACGAAATTCTTATAAAATTTTAATAAATATTTGTTTAAATTGTTATTTTCCTTTAAGTATACACCACTGAGATTCAAGCTTAAATACTTGCCTAAAGAAGTTTCAGTAGGACATCTGTATAACATAAAATATAAATGAAAACCAGCCTTAAACCATTTGCCAGATGAAGCATTTATATTGTATTGATGAGTTTAAGAAGTGGTAAGTAACCCACCATGAGGAGATATGGGAGGCTTGGAGAAGCAAGGGAGTCACAGAACTCTCAAGGGATTGCCTAACTAGCTATGAGGCTGTGAAGGAAACTGGTCTTGGCTTCTCGAGGTAAAATGGATCATGCTCTTCTTCATGTTCCAAGTGCAGTGTGACTGATTAGCAAAAGTCGAGCCCAGTGTAGGAGCTCCACCACCCTGGTGCTTCCACGTTCTGTTGTCACCTGCACAATGCCTCTTATTGAATCAAAGCAAAAGTGTACTACTGAACTTGTGCATCTCATTATTTTCATCATCAATGTGAACTAACAAGCATGGCCACCAGCTGAATCAAGTGAGGGATGTGATCGACATATTTTTCACTAAGCTCTAGATTTTGTTAGTTTTTTTCCCCAAATTTTAAAGCTGGAATAGAACACAACATGAAATGCAAATCAAGGTTTAAGGCTCATGTATTTCATGTCTTCTATTTATCAGATTAGATTATTATTCTTTTCTTTTCCAGATTGTACATATTTTTTAACTTTTGGTCTCTGATGGCACTTAAGTTATAGAATGTTTACTTTGGTCCAATTTTTCCCATGGAAGGTCAGGTAGTTTTCTTAAAATTATTCTCCTTTGTGCTAATTTTATTACAATACCAATGATACAATAATTGGTGACAACTCAAGACCATTTGCCTATGTTCTTTGTTGTATTGTAGGACAAAAAGACTTGGAATACTTTTTCAGAATCCAAACCAGCATGTTCTCAAATAGATTACCTCTCAAAAGAGACTCAAGCTGCATTTGAACACAGAAGAGAAACAGCAACGATCATATAATCATCTTATTCCTATAACAGGAGGAAGCACACCTCTGGGCATGTTTTGATGGGAAATGTGAGATTTTGTAGCCTCCCACCAGTATATTTTCACCTAAAAATCACCTAGAATTTATTTTTGGTGCCTGTCATCTCATTTCCTGCTATGGACTGAACTGTGTTCCCCTAAAATTTAGATGTGGAAGCTCTAATTAACATGACAATGTCTAAAAATAGGGCCTTTAAAGGAAACAGAGATTAAATGAGAATTTAAAGGTGGACGATAATTTAGACTGTGGCTTTATGAGTAAAATGAGAAAGTTTCTCTCTTTCTCTGTCTGTCTGTCTCTGTCTTTCTCTCCGTCTCTCCCTCCCTTCCTCCCCACACAACCTGACCCCTTCTCTGCTCCTGAGGAAGTGGATAGAAGTCTGCCATTGGTCTCACTCACTGCTATGCTAGTCTTAGGCTGTAGGCTCAGAGTATAACACAACCTTGCGACATCTGTGGCCACAAGTGTGGCATGGGGGACTGGTGGTTGTTCTTCTGTAGCGATCTGCCTACAGCCAGGTTGGGTTCCATACCTCCTGGCCACACACTGGTGACTAGGGGGTCAGGTGTTGAGGCTACCTTTGCCCCAGGAAGAGGTCTGTGGAATGAAACTACCCTTTTCAAGTGCTTCTCCAATCCATGCCAAACAATGCACCAAGTGCAGAGTTGGGACAAGCCCTGGACTTGAGTCATCCTCTAATGCTGAGTGGTAACACACCAACAGTGATCTTGCACAGAACTTGGATTTAGAACACACATAATGCTGAAATAGTGGAAGTGATTATAAGCTCGGAGAATAAGCAGCAGCCTGTAAGAATTTCCAGAATGATAAGCACAAATAAAGTCAGGCTAGGAAGACTGGAATATAAACTCAATCCTCAAGATGATGTCCACACCAGCAGACATTAAGAAACTTCAGCAAATCGTGATCTCAAGTAACAGTAAAAATAAGGTGTCAGAAACTGACTGGAGAATAACCAGGTGCAAATGTGAAATCTTAGCTGAAAATACTTACATAGTAGTTTTAGGAAAACATAACAATCTTCAAGAAAAGCAAGAAAATAATATATAATGCTCAGAGAAACTTAACACTATGGGCACAATTAAAAATATCAGACAAATCACTGAACTGAAAAATTCACAAAATGACATTCAAAATGCAGCCAAAGCCATCCATATCAGAATAGGTCAAACAAGAGAGAATCAGTGAGCTTGGAAAGACAAAGCTATTTGGAAGTACACAGAAAAGGAAATAGGAAAAAAAAAAAAGAGAGAGAGAAATGACAAGAGTTTAGGGGAATTCTGAGACAGCATTGAAAAAGGAAATGTTTGGGCTGTTGGGATTAAAGAGAGTTTCGAAAATTCCAAAGGGGTAAAACATTTATTGAAAGAGATCATAACAGAAAAATTCTGAAACCTAAAGAAGCATTAGAAAAGGTGTAAGAAGGTCAAAGGTAACTCGGTAGAGTTAATCATCCCATAACCAGAGTTATGGTTTGTGCCTAACGTTCCCCCAAAGCCTCATGTAGTCATAAGTGGACCTTTTTCAGAGGTGGCTGAATGTACAGTGTGCAATGCTGGGAGTAAGGGCGTGTGATTGCTAAATCAATCCACTGACTGATTTGGCACTGCCCTAATCCTAGCAGTCTGGATAAGATATAAGGGACAGAAAGAAGCTGCTTAGGTGCCCTGCCTACATTTCTGCTTTCTGCCTGTCTGCCATGCAGCCCTGCCTTGGATCCAGCTGATTGTGGACTGAAACTTCTACAAACTGTGAGCCAAATAAACCTTTCCTCCCTTAACTTTGGGTGTCTCAGCAATGAGAGAAAAGTAAGACACACCTGAAGATATACCATAACCAAACTCTCGAAGTTTAAAGAGGATTCTCATGATAGCAAGAGCAAAGAAACCAATTACACATAAAGGGGTCTCAGCTCATCACATGGCAGAACTTAGAGGCCAGGGAAGAGTGGTATGAGATTTTCACAGTACACACAGGAAAACACTACCTACCGAGAGTATTGTACCCAGAAAAGCTGTCCTTTAGAACAGAAAAGGAGGAAGACATATTCAAAGCAACAAAAGTTGTGAGAATGTATTTCTATCAGATATGTCCTCAAAGAAATTCCGAAGAGAATTCTTCAAGCTGAAAGAGATATTAATGAGTAAAATGAAAATATGAAGACAGTCTACGGCCATACCACCCTGAACGCGCCTGATCTCGTCTGAAAACATGAGGACATAAAAAACTTACTGGTAAGAGCTACAACACAGACACATTCAGAATCCTTTTATACTCTAAATACGGGCACAAGTTATTTATGTCTTTAGTATGAAGACTAAAAACCATTAAAAATAATAACTACATGAGTACGTTAAGAGATAGGTAATATAGAAAGAAGTAGAAATGACACATCAAACACACCAAACGTACGGAGGAATGGAGTTCAGTGTAGAATTTTTATTTACTTATTCTTTCAATTTTTCTTATCTTTTTGTGGTATTATTTCAAAATAGTTTATTAAAACCAAAAGATGTTTCTTTGTAAACCTGATGGCACCCCAAAGCAAAAATCTATAATGGACAAACCAAAAATAACTGTAAAGAATCAAAACACACAACTAGAGTAAGTGGCTTAACTATGAAGCAAGTAACCACAAAAGATAACTGTAAGATTAGAAGAAAGAAAGAAAATACAATAAAACCAGAAAGCAAGTTAACAACAGATAATTACTTAAATACAAATAATTAAGTTTTCCAGTCAAAATACACAGAGTGAATGACTAAAAAAGACTGCAAAATATGCTGCACATAAGAAACTTACTTTACTTCTGAAGACACAGATAATTGGGAGCAAACGGACAGAATATGATAGTGTATACAACTGAAATCCAAAAGAGAGTAAGTCACCATACTTGTATCAAATGCAGTAGATTTTAAATCAAAATTAGGAAAAAGAGACAAGATAGATCATTACACAAAGGGGTCAACTCACCCAAAGGGCAAATTTCTAAATATATCAGAGTACACAAATACATAAAGTATTGATAGACATAAAAGGGGAAACAAACTCCAATATAATCATAGCAAAGTACTTTAACACCTGACTTTCACCTCACTCTCTGGGAAGATCATCCAGGCAGAAAATTAACCAGGAAATAATAGAATTACATTGTGCCCTAAACTAAATGGGCCTATATTCCATTCAACAGCAGAATACAAATCGTTTCATAAGCACATGAGGCATCCCAAAGGATAGGCCATATTAAGGCCACAAAACTATGAAAGAAAGAAAGAGAAAGAAAGAAAGAAAGAATGAATGAAAGAAAGAAAGACAGAAAGACAGAAAGACAGAAAGACAAGAAAGACAGAAAGACAAGAAAGAAAGAAAGATAAAAAGAGAGAAAAAGAAAGAAAGAAAGGGAGAAATCACATCGTCTTTTTGATTATGATCCAATAAAACTAAGAAAAACTTTGAAATCTATAAAAATACATTAAAATTACAAACGTAAGAACATTAAGTGAACCATATAAGAAATTAAGAGAAAATTGAAATAATTATCTAATAACAAAAAGTAAAATGGAGGATATATATGTATATATATATGTATACATAGTACAAATAAAATGGAGACGCAACTATATATATGACAGCAAAAGCAGTACGAAGAGGAAACTTTGTGATGAGCAATGCTTACATCAATAAAGCAGAAGAATCTCAATAAACAACCTATTTCTGTACCTCAAAGAACTAGAAAACAAGATAAAAAACAAACCAAACAGTAGAAGAAGAGAAAAAACAATGATGAAGGCAGAAATAAATGAGATAGAAACTAAAAAACTACAAAGATAAAGACTGGTTCTTTGAAAAGCTTAAAGATTGACAAATTCATAGTTTGACTAATTAAGAAAAAGACAGAAGACCTAAATAAAATCAAAGATGAAAAGTGAGACATTACACATGTTACAATAGAAGTAAAAAGATCATTAAAGATTATTATGAGCTTCTTTATACTAAAAATTTGAAAACCTATAAAAAATGGACCAATTCTGAGTCCAATTCTGAGTCTCAAGAATGAATCAGTCATAAAAATTCTAATAAAATGCAGGACCAAATGACTTCACTGCTGAGTTCTACCAAACATTTTAAGAAGCTATACCAAAACTTCTTAATTATTCCAGATAGCTAAGGTCACTTTTCCCAAACTCACTATATGAGTCTAGCATTAGCCTGATATCAAACCAGTCAAGGACCCAATGACAGAAGTAAGTTATACGCAGTATTCTTGATGAACACAGATGCAAAACTTCCCTGACGAAACACTGCAAACCAAATCTAGTACCATATTAAAAAGTAGTTTTCATGGTCAACTGGCATCCATTCAAGAGATCCTGGAATGTTTAAACATGTATATATCAATAAAAATAATACAGCACATCAACAGAATGAAGGAGAAAGCCATGCAATCATTTTAATAGATGTAAAAAAAAGCATGTGACAAGATTATACATCTCTTTATGAAAGAGTGAAAAAATAAGGAATAGAAGGAAAATATCTCAATATAACAAAGCGATCAATAGCAAACCAATAGCTAACATTATACTGAATGAGGAAGCTGAAAGCTTTTTCTCCAAGATCTAGGACAAGACAATGTCCATTTTCACTGCTTTTACTTAATATTTTACTGGAAGTCCTGACCGTAGAAATCAGACAAGAGAAAGAAAGAAAAAGCATACAGAATGGAAAGAGGAAGACAGACTGATACTGTTTGCAGATGGCATGATCTTATACTTATTTAAAACCTCACACACCACCAGAAACTGTTCAGATGAAACCCAGCTGTTAAAAAAAAAAAAAAAAGACAAGACCAGACTAAACCAAGAGAATTATCTAAACTGGAAATCAAGCAGGCAGCACCATGTACAATAGTTACAAAACTAATAACATACCTGGGAAAATATTTAGCTAAGGGGGTGAAAATGTCTACGGTAAAAATTACAGAACACTGATGAAATTAATTGATGAGGATACACAAACAAAGGGGGAAAGAGAGTCCATATTCATGGATTGGAAAAACCAAAATTGTTTAAATGTCTATACTATCCAAAACCATATTCAATGCAAGAGCTACCAAAATACCAATGATTTTCTTCAGAGTTAGAGAAAACAATCCTAAACTGTGTAATCACACACACACAAACACACACACACACACACACACACACACACACACACATCAAAGCAATCTATAGCAAAAACACCAAATTAGAAGCATCCCATCACCTGATTTCAAAATATACAGCAAAGCTGTAGCAATAGAAAACTGCATGGTACTTAGAAGCAAAAATTCTGGTGTCCAATTGCTCTGTAGGGTGACTACAGGTACTGATGATATATATTTCAAAAAATTAGAATGACAGAATCTGCAAATTTCATCATAAAGAAATGATACATGTTTGAGAAGCTGTATTTAATCTGATTGAAACATTACAAAATGTATACAAACATCAAATCACACATGGTACCTCACAACTACGTAAAATTTTTATATTACCATGTATCAGTTAAAATTAATTTTTAAAAGTTCAGACATAAACACATATACTCACACAATAATACATATGAAGGAAAAGTACATTATGTTTTCTTTTAGTTCACTAGTCCCATGCTATCATTAAAGATACTATGGGGCTTAGACATTTCCAGAGGAGTCAGGTACAGTTTGAAATTAGTAAATATATGCATTTTGATTTCATCTCTCTTCAGTGAAGCATAATAAATTTTCTATTTAAATAAGTCCATTTTGTGAGGTAATTAATTTAAATATTTTAGTTATATCAGGGACACACAGCTGCTTATTCTCAATTTTCAAATTAATGTTCCATGCACACATTCTGTCCATGATTAATGTATCAGAAACTTCAAAATGATTTCAATTAAATTACACTTTCATAATGCAAATATGATCTCATTGATTTGTCAAATTTGGAATGATCACTAATACTCAGACTGTATGTGGAACAAAAACCAAATGACAGTATGGAAGGACTAAGCAATAAACATTTAGGGAATGTTTGAAAGTATCTGCAACATATTTTTACATAAAATATTGCACACACACGTGCTGAGGAAAGAAATGGGACAGTCCATAAATAAATAGAAGATTCAAGAATAAGTTCTGAGGTAGAATCCTGAAATGACAACAATGCTCCATTTATCTCGGATTGCAGAACAATAACTCTAAAAGCAACATTAATAAAAAGAGGAACTTTATCCTGAACAATCATTCATGGACGTCATAATTCCAGTGAGAAAATATTTTCAGAAAGGAACTTACTCAAAAAAATTCCTTAGGACTAAATTAGAGTAATATACATAATTACATGGGATATATTTCATAATATGATATATTATACATTATAAGATTCATATACAGATAATATTATATGAATATATCAATTATATTTGGGTAGAAATAAAAACTCATATACATATTTTAATGGCGCTAGACATAGACGGGACAATGGCTGTTAGAAAAAGGATGGAAAAAGTACTTTCAAACCTCCTTATGATATTTTCCCCTTCTGAACTCCTAAAAGACATAGCTGACGTGGAGGAAAACATATTGTCTATTTGGAAACTTTTTCCATACTGTCAAAATGTAACTTAACTCATAATGTGCCCACCAACTAATCAGAAAATAAAAAAATAACCTATGACCGTGGAAATGCAGAATCACAGAGAGTGAATGAAAAACTGTATCGTGATATTAAGTGGAGATTAGATACTGACCTTATCTGTAAACAATGACTGTATATTTGATGAGGCTACAAATTTCTAATTAATTCTCAATCTTTCAAAAGACAACTGACTACATTAAATAGGATCCACTAAAAAAAAGTACACACATCTTAAAGTTTTTAACATGTGTTACAGTAGGCCCTTAGCAAAATTACCTCTAATCCATCCTGATAATTATTAACTGGTTACTTAACTCAAATTCATGTCCATGAGGTAGATGACTATGTGTCATATCTGGTTATTTAAATACTCCACAACTCAAGACATTCTTATTATTATGCTACTGCACCTTTAAAATTGCAGAGGTTAAAAATGATAACTGGTAGGAACTACAGAAAAATTCCTCTATTAAAGTAATTATCTAGACAATGAACTTAAAATTTTAGCTATAATTGCAGCTCATTTTATCCTTTTCTCACTACTGTGGAGATAAAAGTAACTATTTTCAAAGGTATTTAATGCCATTTTTAGATAGTCTCAATTTTTCTAAAAAAATTAAGTTATAACCTTCAGTCTTTTAGCTTTAAAAAATGAGTTGGCTTGGCTCATAGATGCTATTTCAACTGGGCATATGCATATAATTTTTAACCTCTGTTGTGCTTTTAGGCTTTCTCAAATTTCTTTAAATAGCCTGGGTAATTGATGCTGTAAATTTCATTATCCATCTGTTAATTTATGCCAAAATGATTGTGTGTATGTGCTTTTTGGCCCTACGGATTTTTAATTAATTTCATTGCCATCAAGTAGCATTTTTATAAAGCATCCTGTGTGCTTTGTAAGGCTGCAATTTTCTAGTCTGCCAAATGTGGTGTTTTTTTCTCTTTCACTGTGAGAGCAGAATTCCTCTTGGGCTAGATAATATTGTATTGATCAGAAGGGATATTATGTACTAATCGAGCACTTCATGGTATGAGTGCATAATGCTACGGCTAAGATCCAGTGCGCCCCCCAAAGTCTGATGTATTCAGAAGTGGAGGTTGAGGAGGAGATTGGGTCATGGAGTCACTCTATTCACCAGTGGATTTGTCCAGTGGTGGATTCATTAGTTAAATGTACTTTGAAGAACGTGGGTCTGGTCACTGGGGCATGACCTGGAAGGGTAGATTCTTCTCCCAGCCTCCCTCTTCTCGCTCTGCTTTCTGGCTGACACAGGGGGGCACTTTTTCCTCTGCCATGTTCCTCTGCCATCCCGTTTCTGCCTTGCAACTGTCTGAGCATGGAACAAAAATGTGGGCCAGAATAAACCTCTCCTCTTTTCAGTTCCAGGTGCTGGGTGCTCTGTCATCTATGTGAAAGTGACTAAGACAGTAACTAATTTTACTCATACATATTTATGTGACCTGACAAGAAGTTGGCAAAGCACCTTATTCTTTTCTCCAGACCAAACCAGGAGAAGGCACAGACGTAAGAAATAGGTATAGATAAAAATAATTAAAACATATTAAGGAAAACATGGTTAAAATCTCTAAGATAGAAGACCTCTATGATGAGATATGAGTGGAAAAATTTAGCTCTGAGGTACGGACCAGGGCTAGGGTGAGGGGTGGATGCATTTGGATCTCAACATGGGACTGGATGTGCCATTTCTTGCCCTCTCACCATGAGAGGCAGAGGACAGAGTTAAGAACTTGGAGACTCTGGGTGTCTCTTCTGTTTACACGATAGCCTACCACAGTTTTACAGATATTGGCAGAAGATCCAAATTCAGGGAAAGAAAAAAAAAGTCAGATCATGAACAGCATTTGGAGCTACCAGAGTATAGTAATCTTCTCTCCATTCCTCTAAAGTCTGATGCACCCTAGACAAGGCAACAAGGACCAGATAATATAACAAGGCCAAGTGATGCGTGTTTAGTTGCCAGGCAGTAATTTTAGGTGCAAGGAACCTGCACCCATTTGACCTGGGGAGAAAGTCTTCCAATTTTATAAGCAAACCAGTCTGTTGAAAGAAGATGCTTTCTCTTCAAAGCTGTTGACTGTAAGCCATCTTTAAGTGGCATTTTAGAATTAGGAGATTCAACACTTCTGCTCACAGTATGTACACTGGTGTGAAGAACTCAGGAAGTAGTGTATCCCGAGAGATTATAAGAGAAGTTAAGTGTACCTGAGTAATATCAATTTGCAACCATAATCCAACATGGGTGGAAAGCATAGTATAATTAAGAGTGTTACTACACTTTTGCCTTGCAAGCACAAGGGCCTGAGTTCGATCCCCGGCACCACAAAAAAAAAAAAAAAAAAAAAAAAAAAAAAAAAAAAAAAAAGTGTTACTACACTTGAGCGGTCCTTGTCAATGCCTCCCCAGCCTTACTGCACTGCCATTAGATCCAGAGTGAGAAGGTCTCAGAACAATTAAAAAGGAAGAAATGTAAAAGAAAAAAAGCACAATTCAAAGTGAAAGAATACCACAGCGATAATTTAATACGAAGCACAAGAGTAGAACTAGATTCAAAGGGAAAAAAATGAATATAGACTAGGTTTATGAGTAGCAGTAAATCAACAAACTACTACCAGTACAACCTTAAAATACAAAATAAGGGAATTTAGTCAATATATAATACAGTGTGTCTGGACTTGTTTGAAACTTTAAAATTACAGATTCTGATTAATATCAACAAATCTATGCAGTAAGTAATATTATTTTGATTTTTAAAATAAGAAAACTAAGGTATAAAGAGTCAATTAGTTTTTCAGATTATACACTCAATCCTTTGCCTAATTATTGTCTTTAAAATTAGCTCATCCTTCTAAATCTTTCTGGGCAGTGCCTGTAAGTACAAAGGTGCTCAGTGCATGTTAGCTCTTATTATACGCTACAAAACATTTGTTTGGTGTTGAACACCAATGACTTAACATAGTAATTAGCATTGCGGTGAATGCTTTGATCAGAGTTATGAAATAATTATCTTTTAAAATGAAATCCTTTTCCCTTCCTGTAGTGGGATTAGGCTTAATTTACATTTTTAATTTATGTAGTTTTGAGCAATAAGTTACTGACTGTACTGCTGTCTACATAATACAAAACTGAACATCATAAGCATTCTCTCTCGTTACCAATAAAATGGCAACATACTTCACTTAGCACACTTGAAGTTGAAAGCTGCTGCTAAAAACTGCACCTGGGACTTGTACTTCTTTCTAAAAATTCTTTTGTTAAAGTATCAACATATGCCCATACCAAAATTGATATTAAAATGTCAGCTTAGGTGAAGTCTTATTTCAACTAAGCATCATAAAATGATTTTCAATCAATGAAATTTAAAACTGAACCTTGTGAATTTTCTACTTTTATAGATTATAGAGACTGATAAATAAAATTTTAACTGGGACATCATTTACAGTTACAAAGTCTGGAGGCTTGATTATAATTAGAAATATGAATGTCTACTCCAAGCTTTTGCATACTTAGTTGTGATTTTCCCATTTATTTTTAGTATACCATGTAACTAGTCTCTTGGTAGTATTGGGCAAAAACAAAAGAAAAATCAAATAATTATCATCATTTTTAAATTACAGATAATAAAATATCAAGAGGTCAATAGATGTAGACAACTCGTTTGACAAAATTCAATAACTTCATTAAATTCAAAATTGATTCATGATTCAATACACTAGGAAAACGCCCTGATAATGGTATGTACAAAAATAACTACAACAAAATATGTAAGAGTGAATGCTTTCCCTAATGTAAAGAACAATGCAAGACACTTGTTCTTACTGTTTATACTCAACATTGTTTTGGAAGCATCAGTCAGAAAAATGAAGCAAGAAGGATAAATGACTATCAGGATTAGGACAGGAGAGAGCAAAACTGTCTTAATTTGCAGACAAATTCTGTACGTAAACGATGTATACACACACACACACAAAGACACGCGAATAGTAGTAATAAAGGAGCTCAATAAGGTTGTGAGATGCAAGATGAATCCATATATGAAGATGTATTGTAGATGAGTAACAATGGGCAACACAAAATTTTTAAATTACTCCATTCACAAGTATTGGGAAGAATAAGACATTCTGAAATATGACCAATGAGGCAAGTGCACAATGAAACTTAAAACATTGCCGAAACAAATTAAAGACCTATATAAAATAAACAATATTCTATATTCATGGATTGGAAGGGTCAATATTTTTCGAATGGCAATTATCTCAAAATTTAGGCAGAACTTCAATACTATACCTAGAAAACTCTCATGCAGAAAAACATTTTAGAAACAGGCAGGCTGATCTTAAATGTTTTACAGAAATAGGGAAGATTTAGAAGAACCAATACAAGATAAAAAGAGAACAATGTTAAAAGACATACTTTTTTATTTTAAAATTTATTATAGTGTACAGCACGTTGACTCTAGTTATTAACAAATTACAATTTCCCAGGCTGGCCTCAAAATTGTAAGCCTCCTGCCTCAGCCTCCTGAGGAGCTGGGATTACTAGAGTGTGCCATGATACCCCGCTAATACATGACTTTTTGGGTCTGTATTCTTTTTTAGCATACTTTTTTTTTTCAGGTTCATCTACGTTGTAGCATAGTTACAGACTTTTTCCCTCTCGTTGCTGTAAATAGGAATTTGTTGTATGGCTAGATATAGCACATTCCCTTTAAACATTTACAATGAAGTGGATGCTTTGATTAGTCCCACTTTTTGGCTATCATAAGTAACTCCACTTACTAGGAACACATATAAAACTCCCTATATTGACACGTTTCTATTTCTCTGAGTGGATTTTTGAGTCATGGCAAATTTACAGCTAACATTTTAAGAACTGCTTAAAAAACTGGTTGTCAAAGTATATTCACTGTTTTCCATTTATACCAGCATTGTATGAGGATTTCAGTTTTTTCACCAGAGCTTATGGTCCAGAAAAATCTTTAGCATGGTAAACTTAAGATCCTTTGTTTTAAAATAAAATTTAAAAGGTTGTGAATTCATTCACTCATTTATTCATTCACTCACTCCATTCTACTAATAGGACAGCATGATCATTGCAAAAAGAGAATGGCTAAACTAATTGTCCTGATCTCAGTTCCTGTAATCTTTCACTAAATATTCCTAAAAGACCCGGGATTTATACTGAGGATAGTTTTCAATAAATTAGCAGATGAAAGAGTACATCCAATTTTAGACTCCCTAAATAGGTTGTTTTTCAATTTATATTTGAATCTGATGAATTAAGTGAAAATGTCCTTATCTCTGGGAGCTCTACACCTCAATACCAATATAATTTGAGGGCTTCAGAAATCTTCTGATCCTTAAATATTTTGTCCTCCGCTGTGTAGCACTCCCTGGTTTGTAGACGGAGCTAGGTTTTATGTCTGGGCCACCATACAGTCCTTAATTTGGGGGTTAAGGGGTTGACAAATGGCCTGGCCAGAAAACCAAATGTCCAGTCTTACTTGTCTCCAGAGGTGGAT
Source organism: Hystrix cristata (assembly GCA_004026905.1). Classification (NCBI taxonomy): domain Eukaryota; kingdom Metazoa; phylum Chordata; class Mammalia; order Rodentia; family Hystricidae; genus Hystrix; species Hystrix cristata. The sequence continues at coordinate 108,502 of PVJO010002159.1, read as the reverse complement.
AAGGGATGAGGCTAACACCAAAACAGAAATTAATGACCTTCTTAAGGTTGCTGGTCTTATTCTTTTATTTTGTTTGGTTTGCTTATTTATTCCACCATCTAAATGAGATCTTTCAGGAGTAAATAGCCTGAAAATTATATTAATATATCAATTAATAAAGAGAATGCTGGATTTTATGAACTGATTTTAAATGATTTCTTTAAATACCCACTCTTTGACAAATAATTTAATTACTCTATATCTGCTTCCTAAGACCACTTCTGCCTTTGAAAATGAAACTACAAGAGGTGATTAAGAGATCTGCTGTGTTTGAGGTAAGGTGGGCACAGTGCTGGGCAATGCGCCCTGGCATGAGACGAGCACCCAAAGGATGGCAGTCACTACAAGTGCTCTACACAATCACCGACTTAAACAAAATTCAACAGCACTTAATAACAACTTGTGCCATGCACTCAGATTCTTTAGTAGCGAGGATATACTACTGATGATAAAATGTTACTACAATTTGGAGGGGGAGGTTGAACAATTTGCTGGGGATTGAACTCGGGGCCTTGCACTTGCTAGGCAAGCACTCTACCACTGAGCTAAATCCCCAACCCCCAACAATTTCTTCTTTCAAAAAAGTATACCAACCAGGCTTTCCCACAGGAAAAATAAAAGGCTCAGAGTAGTAGTCAAAGAAAATAACAGTGAAAACAATAAAAACAATGTAAGTTTAAACTAAAATAAATGTTTGAACTGTGCTTTATCGTGCTTCTAGGGTATGTAATTTGCTTTGTTTAGCTGTAAATACTTAGTTTGTTGAAACCAGTTATCTCCCTCATATATTACAATATTTTGTGCCTGACACACCTCAAATCTGAGAATGGGATAATAACTGCTGCATAAGTTTTACTATCCATGGTGAGTGGAGAGAAAGACTCTATTCTAGGTAACATATACTAAATACTTCTTATGTTTCACAGATCATCTCTCTTTGGGAGAAAACAAAAATTCTAGTAGTTCACAGACGTAAAGTTTCAATTCCTCAAAATGTACTGAATCTGAATTGTTACGTTTTAAAATAAAAAGCATTACAAAAATACATAAGAAGAAAAATTCTCAATAGCCAAAATATTTACACATTTCATAATCATAAACTCAATTTGTTTTAGCATACACAGTACTATCGGATTTTCAAAAATAATGGCTGATATGTCCAAAATTGTTTCCTAGCACATCCTTCATATGCTGTAAAACTTGAGTGGATATCATTCAGTTCCTTACAAATGGAAAAATACAGAGACTGATTAGTTTTGGTTCATAAATTTTTTCATATCTTTTCCTAGAAAGATAATTTTATATGTAATCAATTAATTTTCATATGCCAACATTTGTAAAATTTCCTTCCTATTCATTTAAAAAAATCATCACTTTCTCAAAATATAATTTAGCTTACATTTATACAATGTTGTTTGACTATTTCCAGAGAAGAAATATATTTATTATCAGCAATATAGAGAAATTAAATAATATTGTGCAGCTGATCATATTATGTAGGCAACAATTTTTCCCAGTTATTGCTTTACACCCGAGATTCTCTAACAGTATCATATTATGTATCTCCCAAGGCACACAGATGACTCTTATCATAGAGTTTAATCCTATTTCTAAGATAAAAAGTTTTCCTCTTGACATTGTGGTGGTGGGAAAGTGATTGTTTTGCATCATGAAAGGTAGAATAAGTATTTATAAGGGTAGATTATTCTGATTTTAGTACACTGAAGGAACAATACCTACAGAATATAGAGTATCACTTACACAGGGGCTGATATTACTGAAAGTACAAATGATCCATTTCAATGAAGTAAGTGTTACTTTTGACTATTAATCTTCAGCTTATTCAAACTTGTCCTAAATGGTTAGAAACTACCAAGAGAAATGTATTTCACTTTTAATAGGGAGGAATATTCTGAGATGTACTATTTCCGCTGAGAAGACTGATGATACACCTACTTTGTTTTGCTATTAAATAATTTCATTTGCAATACTGAAAACCCTATGAGGGCATTTACTTATGAAAATTTTAATAAGCCAATTAAAATAATTTATATTGCTGATACCAAGTCTAACAATCCAGTTTTTAATACAACCAATTCCAAAGACTGTTGCAGGAATGATATAATATCACCACACATATAGACAAGTGCCCACACACACACGTACACACGTACACACAAACACATGCACATTACATTAGATACTGTTGATATGCGTTATGTAGTATTTATTATACACCTTAGTAACAAGACTCGGTATAATTAAAATTGTAAATTTGTTTAACTAGCATTTATAGAGAGAGAATATTCTTACTAGGCAGATGGCAAAACATACATGTACCCACTACTATAATATTTCCCTTAGTAATTAAGGCTGAAATTTTAATATATTTAGGGGGAAATGACTCTTTCAATTCCTTTTTTCTAGCTTTGGAATTTCTTTTTAAGTTTTTCATTATTTTAATTTACACAGAAAATACGAGTACATTTATTATATACTTAGCTATTTTCTTAAAAGTAAAAAACAATTTTAAAAGCAGGAGTACTTTGGATTGATACCCTAACCTATGAATATTTTTAATTCAGAAATATTTTCCATATAAGTTTTTACAGAGAATTAAAGGGCCTCCTGTAGAAACCATGTATGAAAACTTGGCAGTAAATGCAAGTTCTTTACATGTTTGACTATAATGAAGCCATCTGGGTCTGGAGATTTCTTCATGGGGAGATTTTCAATTATATATTAAATTTCCTAAAGTATATACAGGGAATAAAAGGCATATGTCTACTCAAGGTATGGATTTTTCCTTGAGTAAGGTGCAGTAGTATGATTGAAATCATTTGTCTACTTCACTTAAGGCATTAAATTCTTCAACATGAGTTCTTCACAACTTACTCTCCTTAACTTTTCTTTTTTTTAAACATAGGGTCCTCCTATGTAGTTTAAAATTTAGGCTGGCCTTGAACTCACTAGGTAGCCCAGGCTGGCATCCAACTGGTAGTGATCCTGCTGCACGGCCTCCAGAGTTCTGAGATTATAAGCGTGTATCACCACACCCCACTTGCTATTCTTTTAAATGTCTATAGTGATAGTAGTAAAGTGCCCCTTCTCTTATTTTGCAACTAGTCTAGGTAGAGGTTTGCCTGTTATACTGACCTTTCTTTAAAACATCCTTTGGTCTCGTAAATGTTCTCTATTTTTGTTTGCAATATCATTTATTTCTCCTCGTATTTTTAATATCCCCTGCTTTTGTTTAATTTATATATGATTCTCTTTTCTTTGCTTCAGTTTTTAAGGTAAAATCTTAGATTTTGATTTGAATGTTAAGCTGTTTTATAGTGTACCTATTTAACAAAGCTCCTTGTATGCTTTAGCAGGTCACATACAATATGACATGTTATGCTTTCATTTTTATTCAATTCAAAATATGTTTTAATTTCACTTAAATTTATCAATTTCATCTATGACTTACTTAGAAATGTGGTGCTTTATTTCCAAATGTATGTGTAATTATTTATATATCATTCTGCTATCAAGCTTTAGCTTAATTTTATTAGTGTAAAATAATATAGTTTATATGATATCAACCCTGTGGATGTTTAATAGTCCACAATGTGGGTCACAGGATGAATGATCTATGTTTATTTGAATTATATGCTCTTTTGAGGTAGAATATTCAATAAATGTCAATTATTTCAAGTTGGTTGATAGTGCTTTTCAGGTCTTCCATAAACTTACTGATTTCCTGCCTATTTATTCTGTTGATTTCTGAAAGACAAATGTTATAGTCACCAAACATAATAGTGGATCTATTTATTTTTCCTTCCAGTCGTATCAGATTTTGTTTCATATGTATTAAAATTCTGTTGTTAGGTGCATACACATTTAGCATTACATTTTCACAAATTGTAATTATTAATATGCTTGACTATAAAATCTATCATATTGCTAATTATATTCTATTAGTCCCATTCTTTTTTCCCTTCTTTTCCCGTCTTGTAAATTAATTGCACTTTTATGATACCATTTTATCTCCACTGATGACTTACTAGTCATAGCTCTTAGGCATACCTGGTACACCTAGGACTTGGGTACGTCTCTTCCAGCATTCTTATCGCTCCTCAGTAGAAGTTTAACTCTGTGTCCAATTGTGATCACTCTTGAGCATCTGGATGTTATCTGCTCTTTTTTATAGGGGCCCCTGCCTACCCTAATATAAAAAGATTCTGCCTTTCTCTCCTATTTGGAAGAAGTTCATACGGAAAAATTCATTTCTATTCTATTACCCACAGCAAAGGAGTTTTACTCTTATTCTTCCCCAGGACAAAGTTACCATTTCCTGTTCCTCGAAGGATGATGAGGACTGCTATCCCTCCCCGAGGTTCAACAGTGTACAGTGCACCACTCTTTGATCTTTTGTTCTATTCCAAATCTTTCTCCCGAGCACTAGTGAGAGTCCATGCAAAAGAACTTAGCATTGAAAATAAACTCCCTTTTATAGCTGGGCCTCTCATGGGTCTCCCACTCACTCATTTTCCCATATTTGGGCTCTGCTGAACTCAGGGCAATTTTCTGATTTCTGGTGCGGTCACTTGTTTCTCACATGCTCTTACAAATCTGAAATAGCTCATGTGGCTTATTTTCACTGGAAGGTTCTTTTCTCTATTTGGAATTCAGGTGTTTTTTGTTTTGTTTTGTTTTGGTTTGTTTGTTTGTTTTTTGCCACTATAGCTATTTGATGAGCTAAAAAAAAACTAACTTTTCAGATTTCCAGGTGGGAATATATTTAGTTTTTAGGTAGGAATGTTCTGGTGGGATGAATGTTCTGCTGGGGTTTTCCATCTCCTAAGTAGAAAGCAAAGTCCCATTTTCTTTAATGAGTTTACTAGATAGTCTTTGGCATTTGTCCTCCAATGTGTTTCACAAAGACTTGTACTTCTAAATGGCCCTGGAAATTAATTGAGCAAAAGACAAATAAATGAACAAATGACATCAAAAATTGCCTGAGAAAGGAGTCTTCTGTTTCCAAAAATGTATATAGTCACAGATTTCTGCATATATGAAAGGGCTTTAGCCCAGAAAGAAATTCATAGCTTAAAAAATCAAAAGATGGAAACAACATTCCAGGCAAGGGGAAACTGAAAACAGTCTGTAGCTATCCTATTTTCAGATAAATGAGTCTTCAAGCCACAACTGATTTGAAGAGGAAAAGATCACTACATATTAGATAAAGGATCACGTCAACAGGAGAAGATAACAGTTATAAACATATATGCACCAAGCATTCCTACACCCAATTTTATAAAACAAACACTACTGGACATAAAATATCAGATAAACATCATCACAATTATAGAAGACCTCAATATTCCACTGTCGTGAATAGCCACATCCACTAGACAAAAACAAAATAACAAAGTAATATCAGAGTTGAACCAAACCTTTGAAAAAATGGGCTTAAAATATAGAGCATTCCATCCAATAACAGAATACACATTTTTCTCAGCAGCACATAGAACATTGTCCAAAATAGACCATGTACTAGCTAATAAAGCATTATCAAATAAATACAAAAGAATCAGAACTACCTGGTGCATATTATCATGTAATAGTGCAATGAAATTAGAAATCAAAAGCAGAAGAAACCACAAATTATGCCAACAGTTTGCAATGATTCATGTCAAAGTAGGCTTCATCCCAGGGATGCAGGGATGGTTCAACATATGAGAATCAATAAATGTAACACATCATACGAAGAGAAACAAGGACAAAAATCATATTATCATCTCAATCATGGTAAAAACTCTAAAGAAAATAAGAAGGCTCTTATTTATCTCTATCAAATCAAAGCCATTTATGATAAACCTATTGCTCTATGTCATATTAAATGGTGAAAAAACTGAAAGCTTTCTCTCTAAAATCATGAATAAGACAAGGATGTCCACTATTACCATCTATTCCATACAATACTCAAAATATTAGCCAAAGCAATCAGGCAGGAGAAAGAAATGAAAGGAATACACACAGGAAAGAAAGAAGTCACATTACCAGTATTTGTAGATGACATGACCCTCTACATGAAAGACCCAGAAAATTCCAACAAAAACAACCAGAATTGATAACCAAATTGAAAAATGTAGCAGGATATAAAATCAACACAGAAAATCAGTAACATTCATATATACCAAAAATGAACTCAGTGATAAAGAAATGAGGAAAACAGTACCATTCACAGTAGCACCAAGAAAAATTACATACATACTTAGGAATTAACCTAACCAAGGAAAGGAAAGACCTCTACAACAGAAACTAGAGTACTCTGAAAAAGAGATTAAAAAGGACATCAGAAAAGGAAAGGATATACCCTGTTCCTGGATAAGAGGACCCAGTACAGTAAGTCTGACTTACAAACCCTTGAGTTGAGAACTCTCATAGGTACAAATAAACATCATATTACAAACATTCGTTGATGTAAACAAATAGCAGAAGTAGCTCATGTGTCTGCTGGACATTGTCACAGTTGGGCTGCTTGGTGTTTCCTGTACACAGTGACAGTGTAGAGTAGTATAGTGCTCAATCACAGCCCAGGATGTCAGAAGCAAGAGAAGAGCAGTGGTGATGTGGAGGGGACTGCTAGGAAGTGCAAAGCAATAACCGTGGAAAAAAAAGTGAAAATCACTGACACTTCAGACTGAGGTGAGAAGATGGTAGATGTTGTTCACTCTCATAACATGAACCGTTCAATCACTGGCACAATTCTGAAGAACAGGGACAAGATCATGGAACATGTGAAGTCTGCTGTGCAAACAATAATAACCAAAAATCAGGGTAAAGTAATAAAGGAGATAGAGAAACTTCTCAGTGTGCAGATGCAGGATCAGCATCAGCATAGATTCCCACTCAGTTTCACGTTTATTCAAGATGAAGCTAAAAACCTATTTGATGATTTGAAGAAAAAGTGGGGTAAACAGGGTGCACTTTTACTGCCAGCCACAACAGATTCGAGGCTAGAGCCACCTTCATGATGGCCAAGTAAGTGATGAGGTTGCACATGCAGAGAGCATACTACCCAAGAATTTCCAGAAACACTTAGAGAAATGCTTAATGAAGGTGCTTATTTGCCCCAACAGGTTTCAACACCGGTGAGAAAGGACCGTACTGGAAGAGGATGCCAGAACGAGGTTACATCAGTAAAGAGGAAAAGGTGATGCCAGCTTCAGAGCAGCAAAGGACAGACTTACTCTGTTGTTTGGTGGCGATGTTTCTGGTAATATGAAACTCTTAGTCTACCACTGAGAGTATCCAAGAGCCCTCTGAAACAGCCAAGGACTCTCTACCTGTTGTGCAGAAGAGAAACTCCAAAGCCTGGATCACACAGGCCATTGGCCAGGACTGGTTTCTCCACCACTTCATCCTCAAGATAGAGAAATACTGTTGGGAGAAAAATATTCCATTCAACATTCTTTTGCTGCCTCTGACAGTGTGCCAGGTCACCCGCATTTCACAGATGACTTTCATCTCAACCTCGAAGTAGTCCATCTGCCACTGAATATATCCAATTTATGGACCAAGGAGTTGGTGCAACTTTCAGGAAATATGATCTGTGTCAGACTTTTCATCAGGCAGTGAAGGCAATTCATGACATAGAAACAAACCTGTGACAATTCTGGAAGGACTATAACATCAAGAACGCCAAAAAAAAAAAAAATCAGCTTTGCTTGGCGCGAGGTTTTGGCGGTCACCATGAATGGGGTCTGAAAGAATCTTTGCCTGCAGTTTTCTCATGAAGTTCATGGACCCGAGAAGATGGGGAAGGAGTCCAAAGAGGTCTTAACCAACCTAGCAACTCTTAGCAAGAAGCTGGAGCTAGATCGGCAAGAGGACTTCACTGATCTCCTTGCTGTGCAATAAATACGAGGAGGTGGCTAATGAGGGACTGATGGAATTAGAGGCCCAGCAAAAAGATGAAGACAGCCAAGGACCAAAGAGAACTGAAGAAGTGGAGAAACAAAGATTTGCAACACAGGAAGTGGCAAGGGGCATTTCTTTACATGAAGGGGCACCAATAGTTTTTGAGGCATAGGACCCCAATGCAGAAACAATACACAAAGGTCACAGTGGCTGTTCAGAATGCCATCCAGCACTACAGAGTCATCTGTGATGAGAAAAGAAGAACTACTACAACTCACACATCACTGATCGTTTTTTCAAGGGGGTAGACAGAACAGAATCCATCAAAAAACTTGTGTCATCAACATTGGGTATCAGCAAAATTCCATCTCACCCTCCATCTCTTCTTGCTGATGATTCTCCAGCTCGACCACGTGCCACCCACCCTCCCGCCTCCAGTCAGTAACTCTTCCCCTCAGTTCTCATCCTGCAATGCCTGTATGCCATTTGTTATCCTGTACTGCACCACCATGTTAAGGTAACCGTAAAAGTAAAAATACTTTATTTACAGTATCGTGTGTGTGTGCTTGGTTTTTTTATGCTTTACATTATATATCTGTGTCAAAGGTGTGTAAGGCTCACTTTGTTGGACTTATGAATGAATCCAACTTACAAACGTTCTCCTGGAATGGAACTTGTTCATAAGTCAGGGATTTACTGTACAGTCAAAATAATCATACTTCCAAAACTGGTATACAGATTTAATGCAGTCTCTATCAAAACACCAACTGCATTCCTCACAGAACTAGAGTAACAATGCTAAAATTGCTATAGAACCAGAAGAGATGCAGAATAGCAAAAGTAGTATTGGGTAACAAGAAGAAAATAGACGCCAACACAATACTGGATTTCAAGTGATATTTCAAAGCTACAGTGATAAAAGCAGCATGGTACTGGCATAATAATAGACACACGGAGCAATGGAACCGAACAGAGGATGCAGAAACAACCCGAGGCCCATTCAGCTATCTAATCTTTGACAAAGGAGACAAAAACATACAGTGGAGGAATGATAGTCTTTTTAATAAATGGTGCCAGGGATTGGTTAAACACATGAAGAAGAAGAAAGGGGAATTAGAGGAGGAGGGAAGGGGAGGAGTGAAGGGCAAGTGGATTAAAAAAGAAACAAGCTGTAATATGCACACATATCCACTCCTGAAGTTGATTGTGAAATGCATGTACTGCAAACATATTATTAACAAAAAAAGACTGAATCTATCCCCATACATATCAACATGAACTAAGCTAAAATCAACATGGACCAAGAACAAAATGTTGAAGCAGAAAACAAACTTAATCTGCTCTAAGGTCAACTCTTGAAGACATAGGCGTAGGCAAGGACTTTCTGAATAGAACCCCGATTGTACAAGAAATAATATCAAGAATCAACAACTTGGTTCATATCAAGTTAAGAAGCTTCTGCACAGGAAAGAAACAGCAAAATGAAAAGGCAGCCTACGTTATGAGAAAAAATTTTGCCAACTATCCCTCAGAGAATTAATATCTAGAACATGTAAAGAATTAAAAGAATTAGACTCAAAGTAAAAGATTCAATCAAAATATGTAAAACAAAAATGAACAGATACTTCTCAGATGATGTATAAATGACAAATAAATATAAGAAAAAATGTTCAGTGTCTCTGGTGCTGTAGTGATTAGAGAAATGAAAACTAAAAGAAAACTAAGATTCTATCTTGTGCCAGAAAAAAATGGCTGTGTTCAAGAAATCAATAACAAATGCTGGTGAGGCTGAAGGGGAAAAGGGAAACTTCTGTTGGTAGGGAAGTAAACTGGTACAACCACTACAGAAATCAGTACGAAGATTCCTCAAAAAACTAATAATAGAAATTCCATTTGACCTGGCTCTTCTCATGCTAGGTATCTTCCCAAAAGACAGCATATTACAGTGATACATGCACACCCATGCAGCACAATTCATAACAGCTAAATCTTGGACATGGCTTATATATTCATCAACAGATGAATGTATAAAGAAAACATGGTATTCACACACGATGATATGGTACTCTGCCATAAAAGATAAACAAGAGTCATTTGTAAGAAAATGGATACACCCTAACACCATAATATTAAGCGAAATAAATTATACATATCAGTTTAAATATCACATTGTTTCTCTTATATGAGTAAACCAAAATATAAATAAAGAACAAAATAAAAGACAGCTAAGTGGAAATCTGGAGATAGATCTTCTGCAAATGGGAAGAAGACCATGAGATGGAGAGAGGATGGGGAGAGACGGAAAGCTAATGGAGTGAACAAAGAACTGAGATACATTAAGTACTGCCCAGGAGCAATGTCATCATTGTCTACTGCAAACGTGTACTAATACAAATTATAATTTGAAAAAAACCTGAAAATCTGTATTTTCAATAAGAAAACAGAAAAACAATAGAAAGCCATTTATTAATTTACTGTGTTATTTATTTATGTTATTTACCAGTAATAATGCCTTGAATGCTAAAGGCTTTTGAACTGGTTGGCTCCACTGATTTATACCTTAGGGTGAAAAGAACAGTAAGTTATCAACATCGAAATTCTTTCTCCCTACATTTTAAACTCTATTGGGTATTACTTACAATGTACAAAATTACTGGGGTGTTCTAGTTCCATAACTCATGAAACGTAGAAAGTTTCTATTGTCAGCAGTGACATAAGCATTTGGTTGGAATGAGTAAAGAACAATACTTAAAGTTACCCAAGAAAGCAAAAAAGCTCTTTAAAAAAAAAAAAAAGATTGAGGTTGCTTTTTGTTATGCTTTAATCTACTGAAAATGCATGAAAAGAGGATATGCAGTGTCAATCTAGATCTTCATTTTTCATTTATTTGCATGGGACTTTCACTGTTCCTTCGCCTCACACTATTTCTTAAATAATTTGTTACTTACCCTGCAGGTTGTTCTATATTTCAGCTTTAGTGAGCTATACTTTTGTGGATTTTAAACATTGTTTATCTTTTGTAGACCCTTTTTACCCATCACCAGAGAAATTTCTTGATACCATATTAACATCCCTGTAAGAAATACTGTTTCATTATTAAAAAATGCCTTCAAAAAAAAGTATACTGTTATGTTTACTTTCCCAAATTAAGCAGGGTGATTTTTTTTTTATAAGTTGCATTCTTGGTCTTTCTACTCTCAAACTGTCTTCATCTAATATAGAAAAATAGCTGAGGTAGTGACCCACACATACCCTAAGTTGGGCACTTCAGCTAAGTCCAGTGCCCCTACTCACTTTTAAAAATTATCTTGTTTTCTGAAAGAGTAAACAAAAACAGCACCACAATAATGTAACAAACATTCCCGTATTAAAATCCCAACATAAGTAGCATTCTGTAATTTTTGTCTTCAGGTTTCTGAGCGAGGTCAACTTCAAATACTTTGTTTGCAATTCTTTCATTTTCTTTCTCTATCATCACACATAAAATACAACTACTATGACCTTGTTTTGAAACTTATGCATATTGTTATGTATCTTACAAAGAAAATTATTTTTTCAGTTAAATCTTTCACATTCTTTCTGTATGTGTTTCAGGATATATTTTCTCCGTGAATTTACATAAGTGAAGTTTGTTTCAAGTGCCAGCCACTACCTGGGTGGCAAAGGTACCCCTGTGGATTGGTCTGGTTCCCAACTTCCCTAGGGCTTGGGTATTTCCCTAGCATCAGCAGTCACACTATTTTTATTCAACATGTGCCTGAAAAAACCGTCTCTCTTGACCAAAACTTCAGGCAGGTTTTTCTGAGTCCTTTTGAGTTGTCTTCACCTTAGGATTCTCTCTCTGCTTGGAGAATGAAGTTGGAGCAACAACTCTGCTTAATCGGATTAGCAAAAATCCCCCAGTCTTGGCAGCTGACCTCTGTCCATATTTTATCCTGCCTAGAAAATGCTTTCGACACCACATGATTTCCTCTTTTTCTCTCAGGCTCAAATGACACAAATGTTAGATTCTTTCTTATGGAGTGACAGGTACTGAAGATTAATTTCAACCTGTTTTCATTGTGCTGCTTCAATTGCATGATTTTTTGTTCTATTTCTTTCAAGTTTACTATTTTTTTCTCTTTAACCGGTATTTTGTTAGAAAGATTCAAGAGCAATATTTAAATAGAGGAGATCTAAGAGGGGAAAAATTCTGTATTTTTTAAGCATCTGAAATTATTTTTTATAGCATGTTTTAAACTATTCAAAAAGGGTAAAATAACCAATGTAAACCTAAACTTTCATTTTTCATCTATCTGTCTGGGATTTTCACTATTCCCTTTCTGTCAAACTATTTCCATTTTTTCCCCATTTTTTCCTTCTATTCTTTTGTTTCTTGTAAAGCTTTTGTAAATAAGGAGAAGAGGGGTTGAAGGGAAGGGAGAGGAATGGGGAAAAATGAAGCAGCAAGATATATACCACTAAAACCACTAAAGTGAAAGAGTCAAAAAAAGCAAAAAAAAAAAAAGAAAAAAAAAACCGAACAAACTATTTTCTATCTTTTTTTCTGCTATTGATTATACTATTGAGTCAATCCATTAAGGTTTTTTAGTTCTGGTTCTTTTGTAGTTTGTCCCAGAATTACATTTAGTTATTTTCTATGTTTCTTTTACTCTGAGTCATTTTGTTGAGCCTTCTACTACTATTGTATCTGTTTCAAATATGTTCATAACTGATCATTTAGTATTTTTCTTATGGCTGAATTAAAAATTTGTGTCATGCATTTCTAACCTCTGTGTCTTTCTCAATATTGGCATCTATCGCCTCCTCCTCATTCAGTTTGGTATTTTAATGCTTGCTGGAAAGATGAAAAGTATTCTATCAAAACCCAGCATTTGGGCTACTGTTTTATATACTCAGTCTTATTAAGACTCTCTGCTTTGGTGGGCTTTTTCTCTCAGTGTTAGCCACTGGCTCATTATTCCAAGTAGTAGCGGAAACCAGCAGAAGCCCTGTTGACCCGGAGCAGCTGCACCTCTAAGTCACTGATGGATGAAAATGGGACCCCTGTTCCCCACTAAACCACTACTGACTCCACCCTGGCCTGGTACACGACATTACTGTGTCTCATGTGACCTCTGCCGACAACAAAGAGACACTAAGTGGTAACTGAAAATCCTGAATTTCCACAAGGCTCCCTCTTAATCATTCCAGCAGGGTGAAAGAATACTCTCTGATTATTTCTAGGCAAGAGCAGAAGTTCAAATTCCTTGTATGGTCTTCACCGAGCCCTTAGTGAAGCAGCCACTTGCTCAGCTGGTGGGAAATTCAGCTCCCTGCTCAGCTTTCTCTGAGAACACTCTGGTAGGTGCTTGGGGGCTCATTATCATTTGAGGATATTGAAAGTTTAGGCTTCTCACTCTGCCCTTCCTGGGTTTGGGTGCTGTATTAGTTACTTTTCTAGAGCTAATGGTTTGTAAGAGAGCAGATTTAATACTGGACATTTACACACTACAACACTCACACACACAAGCCAAATGCAAGAAGAGTGCAGAACGTCTATCTATGTACTGGACAGCTGGAAGAGCCCATCAAGGGCTGGGAATCACGGCACTATCCCGTGTAAGTTCATGCCTGCACTAAAAGGCTGAAGAAATCGATACTGGAACCAGGGTACAACACTCACAGTGGAGATGAAGACCAGAGCTTCCCAAAAGCAAGCAGCAGTCATCCCCGACGACAGCAAGGCCCCAAGCTCCTTCTGCAAAGAGAACAGCTGAGTTCCCTCCCGGACAACCAGGCACAGCAGAGCTTCTGCTGGGAAACACCCAACCACCATGTTCTGCTCCCGGTCTCCTTTATATTGCGTCAGCAATAGTCCTCAGGTGGTTCTTCTATGCCCGCACCCACGCTAACTCAGTTCAGCTGCACGTTCCTGCTAAATTGACGCTATCAGTCCACCACAGGTGGGGACTGACTACCCTAACCCTAATCCTACCTACTATCCTAATCCTAACTCTAAACCTTCCCATCTGACTGTGATAGCCATGGTTCTAAAATAATTCTTTCCAACTTCCTCTTTCACATGACCTGTAGTCTCCATTCCCTTGAATAGAAGCAAGACCAGTGACTGTAGAGAGATATTCCTTCCATGATTACTTTGTGATATATGGCAAACGTGAAAGAATCTTGCAGATATGATTAATCCTTTCAAGTGACTTTCACTAATCAAATGGGAGACCAGTGAGGTTGGAACTGACCTGACCATGTTGTTGTTTGATGGTGACGTGTTATAGATTGTGATATTCCTATACATGTAAATACTGAGTAATGATTAGATCATAGTAATTAGCATATTCATCAGCTCAAACAAGTGTTATTTCTTTGTGGTCAGAAAATTTATAATATTCACTTCTAGTTATTTTGAAATACACAATACAGTGTTGCGAGCTCTTCCTGTATTCATCCTACAGTGAAATACACCATCACAACTTATTCCTTATACCCCACAGCCATGTTATACCTGTTGACAAGCTCCTCTTCACACTCTTGCCCTCATCGCTCCTCAGTCTCTGGTAGCCACTCTTCTGTTCTCTCCTTCTGTGAGGAGAGTATTTTTAGATTTTATATATAGGTTACTTTGTGTAACCTTATGTGCCTGGCTTATTTCACCTGATGTAGTATCAGCATCTGTGTCATCACAAATGGCAAGATTTCTACCTTTTTGTGGCTGAAGAGTTTTCCCTCATACTGTATATCTATACAGATGTATATTTCAACACAATAAATGCTACATATTACATATCCATAGTTAACACCACACTAGCCAGGGAAAAGCTGAAAGCTCTTCCTTTACAATATGGAACAAAACAAGAACACCCACTTTCACCAATTCTATTCAACAAGGCACAGGAAGTACAAGCTAGGGCAATCAGGAAGAGAAAAGAGAGATTCCAAATGCAAAAAGAGAAGTTAAATGCTCTTCTTCTGACATGCATAGTACGTCTTCAATGCAACCCCTGTGAAAATACTAATGACATTCCTTCTGGAAATAGAAATAAAACAATTCTAAAATTTGCCTGGAAACACAAAAGACCCCAAATAGCCAAAGCAATCCCGAACAAAAAGAATGAAGCTGGAAACGTCACAGTAATTGACTTCATAATATATTACAAAGCTATAGTAACAAAAACACCAAGCTACTGTTGTAAATAAAACCACATCCCATTAGCCATACATAGATCACACAAAAATAATAAAAGAAAGAACAATGGAAAAAATTTTAAAAAGTTTCATTTACATCGAAACAGAAGACTGATATATGATCTTGCAGTGCAAAATGCCTGTTAATATGATGGAGCAAGCAAGACAGATTTTTCTTTTCCAAGCTAAGTCCTTCTCAATTAGCACTGCACAGGCTATTTTATGATAGTTAAAACAACTATGGAGACATTTTAAAAATTATTATTAGGGCTGGGGATTTAGCTCAGTGGTTAGAGCACTTGCCTTGGAAGCACAAGACCCTGAGTTTGATCCCCAGGGAAAAAAAGAAAAATTATTAACGGATATGGAAACATATTGAAATTTTACTAAATTTCCTTCTTCTACCCAATGGCTTATGTAATTTAAAGGTTCTCAGGGATTTCATGTATCAGGACCTTATTATACGCTCTAATATAATACACCAGACTGAGTATGCTACACTTAGAATTCTGAGGAAAAAGAGCATTCTCCTTCTCGTCAAGAATACACAGATATTTATACTAAATAAACTGCCATGAAACAGCCAACAAAAACTGAGATTACTCTTATTGTCCAATCCTAAACCACCACTGTTGATTGCTCATTCATTATTCATTGATAATCCAAAATCTTCAAGTCCTCTCAGACTTTGGAGAAAGTAGAGCAGTTCTGGATGCAATTTAGCCACAGTTTAAGAACAGAGTCCTTGAGGTTTTTTTAAAAATCATATTTACTACTCTGGAGCTTGAAATTTTAATTTTCATTATAATTTTAATAATTAAAACTACCCATCCCTAGTAGTTCAATTTAAGAAAGACTGACAGAAATTCCCCTTGCATGCATCAGAAAAAACAAAAAATATCTACAAAGTCTTGATGATTCATATGTTTATCACATAACAACTCAATGATTTCTTGTTGTGCAGCCAAACTTGGGAAATATTTGTATCATCTGAATTCTGTGACTGTGGCCAGAATGCCCAGCTGGACTGAGTTGGTGTGATGCTGGGCGTACGAGATCCACCTGAGGGTTATTGCTAATGCAACATAAGACAGAGTGGGAGCTGTAGCTAGTTGGCGGGCTGTTTCCCAGGAGAAGCTCTGCTGTGGCTGGTTCTTCTGGAGGGGGCTCAGCTGTCCTCATCGAGGAAGGAGTTCCGGGCCTTGCTGTCGTCGAGGATGGCTACTGTTGCTTCGGAGGAGCTCTGGTCATCATCTCTGCTGCGAGCACTGTATCCTGGCTCCAGCCATCATGCGCAGACACAGATGTACGTGGGACAGTGCTGTGGGCTCCCAGCTCTCAATTGGATCTTTTGGGTCTCCAGTGCCTAGATGGACATTCGGCACCTTCTGCCTTTGGCTTCTGGATGAATATTGTAATCTGTACATGTCTCCTATTAAATCTGCTCTCTTAAAACCTTTGGCTCTGAAAACCTAACTAACACAGTGACCATTTCACAAAACCATTAAAATCAAAGCTGAAAGCCATCTGGTTTGTAAGCCAGAACCAAATCACAATCAAGTTTCCAATAGATTACTGGCAATAGTTCTTAAAATTAATCTAAACTTTTGGATGTTAGTGTTCACATGGAATAAAAACCAAACTTCATCGGCTCAGTAATACAATGTACCTAACACAGTATTTCAGTAGCCATCCTTTTGACTACTGACACTTAATTTTAAATCTAAGTCAGTCTAAGCTTTTACTTAAGTTAAAATTTAAGTTTAATAATTCTTCTAAGTTACTTAAAAACTGTTGGACTACAACAGAGCTTTGATCTATTAACTTCTTCCAAGGACTATAGTATCGATGAACCAGTTATTGAAGAAAGAAGAGAGTCAGAGAACTCACACTGAGCATTTAAAGAAAAAAGAAAAAAAATGATAAAACGTTGGCATTCCACTTACTTTCAGTCAGAGTGTGCCACACCCAGAATCAGTTGGCCTTAAGGCAGACAGAATTCTTAGTGTTACAGAGTGATGTTTTGAAACGCTCTCAGACATAAAACACAATGTAGAGAAATGGTCAATAAAAATCCTTTGCTGGATATACTGGGATACACTAGAAGAGCCTTCCTATTCAAACTGCCCGGGCAGCTGCCATGCGCCTTGGGTGTTCCACGATGAGCATTCTGTGAAACAAGCACTTGTCTTCAAAACAGATGAACAAAAAGAACCCAACATTTTAACTCTCTTACACGCACTAAATGAGTATGTCAAGACTTGCTGCCCTTGGTAGAGCTTTAAACATGAGAAATTTGTAACAGAGTCCTACTGGGATTCTAGCATGGTGGCCAGAGTTCCAGGAAGGCTTTTTGCAACGTTCCCCATGTTCTGCTGGTTCTCTATTGTTCTGCAACTATCTTGATGTAAGCCCAGCATCTCACTTTCTGTACTATTGTGTGGATCGTGTTGCTTGTCATTTCTTGTTAGCTGTTTTCTTCAAATAGTGAAGTAAAACACATCATTATTTGCTCTTCGATCTATTTGCTGAGCATGACTATACTTCATTTCTTCTGTCTTTATTCTTTTGAGAAACTCAAGAAATGCTGGCATTTAAAAATGTCAGCACTTACCAACTTATTTTTCCAAGTTCACCTGAATAGTCATAAAACTTAGAAACATGAGCAACAAAAATATGGGTTTTGTGATTGTGAGGACTATAATTTGATTGTAGAAATGAGGCACATGCTTTCCGAGTATTCAGAAAGACTGTGTTAAACAATTAGTAACAGACAAGTGCTGATTACCAGACATTGTCATCAGGAAAATCTTGGATTCTCTCCTGTTTCTATTTATGTATTCACAAATTATTTGTGTATGTCTATCGGTCCAGGTAGTACACAGTAAGAAAATATTAAATCCTTCATTTAGTAAATTTAAAAAGACATGAAATTTTAAATATTTCCATTTTCTACAACAGGAGATTGATTTATGCACTCTGGGCTGTGTGTACTCCATTGGAGGGACTCCTGATAATATGCTCAAAGAAATAAATCATTCAATATTTGTTTGGTCAATGATGACTCGTGAAGGAATCTGACATTCAAAGATGCCTTCCTTCAGAGACAGGAACAACATTAAAAATGTATTTAGGTTAATTTGCTATTTAATTTTTTTAACTTTTATTTCTAATTGGTTGAAACACACATAAAATTGACCATTATTAAGAATACAGTTCATTAGGATTAAGTATACTGACACTGTTGTGTAATCACCAGAACTCTTCATTTTGCAAAACTGAAACACTATGTACCCATTAAATGAATTCCCATTCTCTCATTCTTCCTCACCTCCTAACTTCCTGGCAATCTCCAGCCTAGTTTCTGTCTATGAATTCGACTACTTTGGTTACTTCATGTAGGTGAACATTTGTTTCTGGCGCAGAGGCTGAGCATTAAACCCAGGGCCTTTGCACTACACTACATCCCCACATCCCTGACAGAGTCTGGTTAAGTCACTAAGTTGCCCAAGCTGGACTCAGACTTAAGATATTCCTGCCTCAACCTCCCAGGGTTCTGGGATTACAGGCATGCACCACTGGCTGCCACACATCTGTCTTTTCATGACTGGTTTATTTCACTTAGTACAATTCCCTCAAGGTCCATCCATCTCATAGCAAGTGTCTGAATTATTTTCCTTAAAAATGGATAATATTAAATTATACATATGCCATATATATCATATATATTTTATTTTCATTCATTTCTCAGTGGACAGTGGTATTGCTTCTTCTCTTTGGCTACTGGGACTAATGCTATTATGACTATAGATATAAAAATTTTCAAAGCAAAAGTCACATTTTATGATATATTTAAATTTTTATCCAGTTAGATATCAAAGTGGGTTGTATTTCTAAAATTTAAATTGTATATTTTTGTATATCTCAATACACAAAGCAGTAATAGAGGAGGCCCCAAAATAAAGCTAGACATATATGAATTAGAAGGTCAAATGTAATTTAATGTGTAAAAATTATTTTAGTATAAGAATGAGTATAAAGCCATTTTCTCAATTGTTTATATCAATTTTATAACAAAAAATTTGAATGTTAAGTACTGTAACATTTTCCCTATGTGTGAGCTGTTTTTCTATAAACTGTTCTCCTAGAGCATTACATATTTTATGAAGCTGAAACGATTGCTCAAAATTATAAGAATACCATTGAATTTTCATTGCAAGAAGGCGCTAACAACGTGCCTCAAAATTTAACTAAGAGATGTCCAAGGTATTTCACTGGCTCAGTAATGGAACTAAATAGAATTTATACAAATCTATGAAGTCAACCACAGAGAATAAGTAACAAAATTAGCCAAAAACAGAGCATAATACTTCACAAAATGTAAAGCAACCTGTTAAAGCAATATTATGTTGATCCATGTGAAATTCCCAGTGTTTTATGATTTTGAACCATAAAAAGGCAATTTTACATAACTCAACTCAATATGTTTTTACTGGTTACTGGATTCTAACCATTGTGGATACACCCTGGACCTATACACAAATAGCCCCCCGTGTCAATATGAATAAAGGAAATTTGAACTGTCCCATATTAACAAAGCACAGAATTAACAAAATATTAGAATTCTCAGTTCAGGTCTTGTGCATATTCTTGGGGGTCAGAAGAAGTTTCTGGTTCTCATTATGTTTTTCTATAGCATTCTTAACTTGGTACTCTATGTGAAGTATATTCTGAACAAATATGTGCTTTTGATTCATAATATAAATATAACTTATTTTCAGTTGTCCAAGTCCTGAATTAACTAACATGTTATGCTTGGTACTATTTGTTCAGCTCTGTTCGCTGAGCAGAATAATTAAGTAAAACCTAAATAGTTTCAACAAACAATTTTTTTACTCTAATAGGAAAAGTTATAAAAACATTTGGGCTCATATCAGCTATAATTCCAAATTTCTGCCAGTAATATGCACAAAATTTCTATTACACTTTGGATATTCCATACGTAAGAATTTAATTCCTAAAAATTTTGTCATCAAAATTTATCTTGTTCAAACACTTGGTTAAATGAGAAAGAGAGGACTGAATGCAGAGAAGATCCAGAAAGTTGCAGATATGGCAAGAGATTATTTTCCAATGGAATTTCACTAGAAAAGACAGTACCACAAAGTGAAGATAATAAGCTATTGTCAAAACTGACAAAACATTCATGGAAGATCCCTGAGGAACACATTCTGCTGATCCAATAGTAGGAAAGTGCATTTAGCTGTCACCTTGGTCAGTAATGCCAGCCTGGTGGTTCCACACTTCTTTATGGTTGTTACCCTTCATTGTTTGAGATTTACAACACCAGTTTTAAAAGATAAACAAAGACATACATACATAGAATCAAAATAAATTGCAGCTGAGTTCACAACCATCCACAGCCAAAATAAGAGGTAAATAAGCACCTACAGCATACAAAGTAACTGTATTCTTGGCCTGAAAACAACAGAACTTCATTAGTTGCACAGGTTAGAGTCACTCCTCATCTGGAATTTTTAACGTTTTTCATTAGTGCAAACTTTCTCTCATTAAACTGGGCCAATTATTCTTTAGAGGCATTTTAAAATTCTTCCTATAGAAGAAATGTTTTAACCAGTATTTTGCAAACACACACACACACACACACACACACACACACACACAGAGAAATGAGGTTCTTATTTTTTTTTATTTTTTTTTTAATTTTAAACCAAGAGCATGTATCGGTACATTCGAGGTTCTTATTTTTTGTCATTTCTACCACTTTTATAAACCTTCTTCCATTCCTTTATCAAGTCTTGATTTTGTGTCTACAATGTACCAGGAAAAATTTGCCTCTGAGTCATCTAGAAGGGAAGTAAAATAGAGATTTTTGGACTCCCATCCATCTAGTTTCTTATTCAGTAGATGTGGGGAGGGACCTGGAAATGTCATTTTAATCCTAACAATTTCCCAGGCAGTATCAATCCTCTTGGTCTGGAGACCACATTTTGACAATCATTCAAAAGCAAGAATCAAAGTTCACATTCAAGAGAAAAAAACTAGTGAAAAGATTAGAAGAGTGATTTGCTCATTAGTACCTCAATGCATATTAACTTAATTGAATTTACATACACATTAAAGCACCACTTCTCTTTAGTAATCTGATTTTCCAATTCCATATGTCCACGGCTGGCATACTTCTCCTGCTGCATTTACCAAATACAAGGCACTAAGCATCTGGAAATTACATCTGGGCAGCTTTCAGGGGCGAAAAAATCAAATGATTTCTTGTCCTAGCTCTAAAATGGGTAAATGATGTGATGTAAAACCACAAGCTAAACAAAAGACAATTTGGCTCCCCAAATTGTAAGAATTTAGTTTCTCCACTGGCTTTCCAGGTCACTCATGCAGCGGTCAGGGTCCTCTGCTCAGCAGGCACTCACACAGCTCCCTGGGGAACAGGATCTCTGTGTCTCTGCCCCACCCTCTGTTTCCAGCGCTAGCAGGCAGGCGAACTGCATTCACAGTTGACCCAGTATTGCCCCTGTAGGTATCTTCCCGAAAGACAAAGTCATCGTAACAGTGATACATGCACACCAATGTTTATAGCAGCACAATTTATAAGATCCAAATCTTGGAAACAGCCCATATGCCCATCAACAGATGGGAATATGAATAAAGAAAATGTGGTTTTTATACACAATGGAATACCACTTGGCCATGAAGAAAGATAAATTCGAGACAGTTTTAGGGAAATGAAGCCACTTCGAGATCATAATCCTAAGTGAAATAAATCAAACACAGATGCTTAAATATCATATTGTTTCTCTTGTGTGAGAAACCCAAAATATAAATAATGAGCAAAATAGAGGATAGATATTAGGAAGTAGGAAGAACTTGTTCAAAAGGGAAGGAGAACAAGAGATGGAGGGAAGGAAGGGGAAAGGAATTTAAAGGGAAAAAAGAATTGAAGAGAAAATGGAAATAGAACATTTTAAAGGGGAAGAGTTTGAAGGGCTGGGTGGAGGGGCAGGGGAAAGGGACAGGAAAAAAGAACTGAGATTGTTTATGTTCATGTCTGAATCCCTCATAATGAATATGGACATTATGTACTGTAAATATTTACTAATAAAAATTAGAAAAGAAAAAAAAAAAGCAAAACCAAACAAATGGAGCGCACCACTTGGGAGGAGGAGAGGCTTCTGGACAGAGACCTTTAGAGAATGTACATGAATGTACAGGTGGAAAAACCTGCTGCTTCTGATACAATATTTCATGTGTATCGGATGAGACTAGGTCCTTTCTCCATCCATTACTGAGGACCTGGTATGACCTGGAAACACATTTTAAGAAATAACCAGAGATAGAAGTCTCTGGGTCATCGTTTTCCCTGCAAGGGGAGATAAGACTTGGAAAAAAGATAAAAGTTGAATTTAAATTTCGTATCAGAGCTAGACTGAATATACCAAGGTAAATTCTGTTGATGTGTCACAGTTAAAATGTTTTATTTTCCCCTCCCTGCTCTCTGTTGGCTTCACTTCTTTGTAAGTTTATTAAATGCAGTCTCTCTGTATGTACATATATGCATGTAATTGCTATATGTGTGTGTGTGTGTGTGTATATATATATATATATATATATATATATATATATATAAACCCCATCTCTCTGTCTCTCTTTCTCTCATTATTTTTCTCTTCCTCTCGACATTCATAGAGAAACCCTGATTTGGTACCCACCTGTAAGTAATAAACACTGGTATCATTTCTAATAGAGATTTATATCTTAACTACATTTATTCTGTAGGAGCAATAACTTGCTGTTAAGTCAAACTGAACTTAAATTTTATAAATGTATTTATCCATTTTGGTCATAAATAAAACACACTAACCTGGAATATTTCAGCTGATACCTGACAAACAATAGATAATAACATGAAAAAATGCCAGCTAGTGTGTTAACATTTTCATATCATTAATCACACCCACATGCCAGTAATGCTAGTTTTTAAAAAAAAATTCATGTCTCGTGGAAAAAATGTAAACAAACCCGATGCAAATAGGGAAGGGTGGGGGAACGGAAGAGAGGGATGGGGAAGAGGGGGGAAAACCGAGATATATCATGTACAGGTACAAAATAACCATGTTGAATATGATCATTATGTATACAATGTACCAATACACGTTCCTGGTAAAAAAATAAATAAATAAAAATTCATGTCTCTTAGAATCAACTAGAATAAAGTTGTTATTAATTTGATAATTTACCCACAGTGCTTTGCAAACATAGTGAAAGTAAAATTTGTCTTTGTAAAGAAGTGAGAAAGGAGAATGTTCTTGAGTGTACTTAGCACCCAGGGGTACAAAATAGGACACATCTTCAGAAATAGGACATTAAGCTTGAAAATACCACTGTTCAAAGACACTCATCCCAGCAAAAAACTACACAGTTAGCAATAACGGAAGCATCCTGTTTTTGTAAGTAATCTGAGAAGAGAATTTATAAGTGCATTAATGAGAAGAATAAAGTATTTATTAGAATACATCAGGAAGATCTTATTTAGGCTAAGCAGCATGGCTAGAATATATCTTACAGAAAATGTCAATGAAGTATAAAAGATTCTAATAAGCTAGCAATATTTTCAACTTTGTAGCAATAAATGTATATGAGACTTTCTGTGTTCTCATAATCAGGTATTCTAGGAGGCATATCACCTAGAAAGTGGTAACTCAAATAGAGATGACCTGTTGGAAGTAAATATCTGGGCCTCTCCAGGGAAAATGAAGCTTTGGATGATATATTAACTTTGATATCCACATGATTAGGACAGTGCTATTTGCATTCAAATATTTTCTTTGGTAGGTGTTAAAGTGTCAGATACTTCTCCACAAGAAAAATTTTATTATTAAAACATTTTAACATCCATATATGTTTTCACACTTCCACACAGAGCACAGTTTAAGAAAAACAAAGAGCAAGGGGAGAAGGAGGAAGAGAGAGAGAGAGAGTACTTAAGGAAAACATTACTAAATTTTAAGTTTTACAGGAAGAAGAGTAAGACGTCTACTGGAATTATATACAATCACTGATGTAAGAAGGCAAGTGATCTGTGAACATTCTGAATTCAGTAGTTCCCTCCTTATCTGAGCTTTTACCTTCCATGGTTTCAGTTACCTGTGGTTTATCTTGATCTGGAAATACGAAATGCAAAATTCCAGAAATAAAAAAATTCACTCTTTTAAAATGGGAGCCACTCTGAGCAGTACGATGGAACGTTACACTGTCCTGCTGCCTCCTGCTGGGCCTTGAACAACCTGAGCACGTGGCCGAGCCGTGTAAGCTGTCCACCTTGTTATTCACTGAGCTCTGCCGGTTGTCTGATCAACCATCTCAGTATCATACCCTAATGTTGTGTTTCAGTAATCCTTCTGTTTGCTTGCCTTCTGAGACAAGGTCTCATTACATAATTAAGGCCGATCTTGGCCTTGATTTCATTCACTATGTAGCTAAGGCTGGCCTGGAGCTCGAGATCCTTCTGTCTCAGCCTCACAAAAGCTGAGATTACAGGCCTGTGTCATCATGTCAAGGTATTGTGTGTGCTGTAACCAAATTCTAAGTCACAATGACTACATGGTTCACAGTCTTTCGTCTCATCATGTAGGCACTGTGCTGGTTCACATCATCACAGTAAGAAAGAGAAGAGTAGTACAATAGGGTGCTTTGGGACATCACAGTCACAGAACTTTATTACAGTATTTTTTCTTTTTGATTATTAGTTAGGGTGGTTAATTTCTGAATGTGCCTAATTTATTCATTAAACTGTATTGCAGGTCTGTACGTATAGAGAAATATAGAATATATAGAGTTCAGTAATCTTTCCTCTTTCAGGCTTCCACTGGGGAATGTATCCCTCCCTCACAGATAACAGGGATGACTATATATAAAACAATTCCATTTAAAATAAGAACCAATGAGATAGACAACAAGGGCCAGCGGCGCTACTACATATAATTCAGGGTTTTAATAAGTATGTGGTGGGAATATTTGGGGACGTCCCATTACATCCCTCACTTATAGTGCACACACACACACACACACACACACACACACACACACGAGACATGCATGTTCCCATATTCGGATACACACAAAAACTATAAATCAATGTTTAAATTAATTGCTGTATAAACATAAACAACTCTTGTTAGTATGTGAGTTTGGTGAGTCTCAGTTAATTCTCTCTCAGACAACATGAAGTCTTGGACAAAATTTTAATTTTGGACACCATCACACATAAATATTACAGTAGAAAGTGTCTTGACTGGCAATTGTGGGTTCTAGTTCCTAGATCATGTAGCTAGAGTAATCGGTTCTCACTGTCCTGCGAATGAACACCAAATGGGCTCAGTCAAAACCTCTGGCTCACAGCACACTAAGATCATGACTACACACAGACTTTCCCATGAGAGAAGACACCAAACAATGAATGAATTAGGTTGGTTTGAATTATTCCCAAGATACAATCACTGAAGGGCAAATGATGAAGTTAAATGCCTGGAGAAGAATGTCCTGCAGTTAACTCTTGTACCTAACAGAAGAAAGACTTTCTTCTGTTTATACTTTCTTCAAAGTCCTCTATTATATCCCTAAAAACATTTTCACTTACATACATATTAGTAAAAGCAAATCCTGTTTTACTGAATTCCACTTTAAAAATCTAGGCCAGCACTTCTTAAAGTGAAAAAAGAATACATTTCAGTAGACGTTAAAATACGATGTCAAGATTCCTCGAGCAACAACTTTCAGATTAAATGAAGGTAAGTAAGTGCTCTCTGTGGTGTGTGATCCCCACTCCCCCTTCCTGTGCTCTTCAAGCTGTAGCTCCACCCAGCATGGAGCCCTATTTGCAGCACCTGCCAGCAGTACTGGCCCCTGCACTCTGTTCCTCTTCTACATCATACTACAGATTCTAAAACTTGCCTGGGCCTTTCCTTTCTAGACTGAACATCGCCCTTGCAATTTAATCACAGAGAAAACTTCAGGGAACTCTGCCAAGAACAGAATGTTTGGAAAGCAGCCGGAAACCTATTCTACACTATCCCGGTGTGAGATTCCCCTTGACGCTCATCCTTCGGTTTTTCCTGCAGTAACGATTTGCTTTTATATCTGTGGACTCATTAGCTCCAATTTAGGAATTCCCAGATAAATTTGTGTTCCCTTTTGTCCCTGTAGATCTTTACACTGTGTGCCCTAGACAGCTTGCATGATGACATTTGTTCAACAGATACTTTGCTTAATCCAATTTTGTTTTACCTTGGTTCTGTTCTTCAGCACAGCAACTTAAACCCTAAAATCTGTATAAAGGTAGCAAGTATGTTAGAATTGAATCAGATTCCCCCAGAAGACAGAAATAGAAGCCTAGAAAATGAGTACAGAGATTAAATTTAGAAAAAAGCAGGTGGGAAGCAGGCTTCGTGTTTGATGCTCTTGATATATCTTTTGTGTCTTGGGACACAAACTCCAAGTTAGGAGCTTTAGAAGGGAAAAAAACTTTTTAAAAATAAGAGGCAGTACAACTATAAAAGTACTTGGATGTAAGAAAGTAAATTTGAAACAGCAAGAGAACATGCCTGTGAAGTCCAGGGGCTCATAGTCAAGTGACATATTGTCAGGAGAGTAATGAAATAACAAATTTGGTTATGTTTGTTTGTAAGTTTATCATTTTACAGTACAAAAATAATTTGATTTTAAACCTCTAAAAAGTACTCATTTAGAATTATCTTTATGATTTTTAAATTCATAACACAATTGGTCTACTCAATCTTCCTGAGTAGTCACTATAAAGTGTCTATAAAATGCTGACATTAATATTACATAAGTCAACCTGAAGATCTTCTTTTCTTTTCTAGCAGGTAAAGCAAGTGAAAATGAGCACTGAACTAGATCTAGTTTCCCTTTCTCAGCTTTCAATAGCCATCTACCATCTACCACATGACTTTATGTTTATTCAATGATTTCATTTCTATTACTATATACACATGTATACCAGACAATTTGTAGTCATAAATAGTGTAATTTTTGCCTAACTATAACTATTCCTTTTGATATGTTTCTGTTGTTAGGTACTGGGCATCCAAATCAAATTTATTTTACAACTACTTAGGTATCATTACTTAATTTATATCCAGTATTTAGTTATTATAATAACCATTTGTATGTAATATTTTATCTCCCAAACATTTTATAGATTGCAGACCTATAATATTATAACTGTAGGAAAATGTTATCTCTGAATCACTAGGAACATACATATCTCTTTTCAATTGTTAAAATCTGTCTTGTCACTCTTGTCATTTATTAAATTTGTAATTGTAGCTAACTTATTATGACAAAGGTAAAGTCTTCATAAATATAAGAAAAAATTCTACAAGAGTCAGTCTACTTAAAACATAATTTCCAGGTGGGCATGGCAGCACACGTCTGTAATCCCAGCACTTAGGAGGCAGAGGCAGGAGGATTGCCATGAGTTTGAGGACAGCCTGAACTACACAGCGAGACCCTGTCTCAAAAACAAACCCACCAAAAAATCCCCCATAATTTCTAAATATAGTTGTATACAAAGCAGGATGTATAATTTAATTTATAATTAATTTAGGTACATTGGCTAGCATTTATATGACTTAGAAGTGAAGTATATCTCGTTTTGATTCAACATGTAGTTAAAATGCCAGGATCAGTGACTTTGTATCTGATCATGCATGTCTCTGAAAGCCTTATATCAGAAATTCACTATTGAGTATATTCACTCTTTAAAAGTAAGTTTTTCAAACCAGTTTGTTTTCAACAAATTTTTCCAAGAATTTGACAAAATACGGTGTAAAATATAAATTTTCTAGAGAAGAAATCTGTTGATATTTATGTATAATGTTTGGGAAATGAGTTTTGTCCCAAGACAAATGCTGATATTCATGTAACTGGGGTCTTATATATACTATTTATATACATAACGTTTTAATATTTTAAACATCGTGTCATGACTCAGTTCAAATCTATACTGTTTTATGTTGTGATTGGGTCTGTAATGACCCTCAAAAGCTCATGCAGTGAAGGCTGGCTTTTCAGTTAACTGTTCAGAGAGGAAGCCGCTGGAAGGTAACAGGACCTCATCACTGCATTCGTTCATTCGCGGATTCACAGATTATGGGGCAGGAGATGGGGAAACTACAGAAGGTGGAGCCTCGTTGTCAGAAGTCAGTCATGAAGAGCAGGCCAAAGAAAGGTGCATTCTGTCCCTGACCCTTTCTTCTCTCTTTCTTTTTCAAGTTCTTAGCCAGCCTAGTGTGAGCAGTTTTGCCCCCAACACACGTGTTACGGTCTTCCTCATCTCAGGCCCAGAGACAACGGTGCCAAACTGCAATGGACTGAAGCCTTGGAAACTGTGAGCCAAAATGAATCTTCCCTCCTTTAAGTTGATTTTCTCAGGTGCAAAAAGCTGACAGCCCACTCAACTATTCTACGTTACCAGACATCAGGAATTTTCCAGATTCCCGTGTCATTTTCCCTGAAAGGATGGCTATGTTAAATAATCATTTTGTGATATTATGATAATCATTTTAAACATATGCCCAGAAGGAGTAATACAATGTCAAATATTACAAATATTTTTCCGGGTTCAGATGGACCCCAACTGCAGAACTATTACATGTTCATATAACTCGCTCTGTGTAAATTCTCATTTCAGCACACTTGCCCAGCCCAGATATCAATATAACACAATTATTACTATGTTAATTTCCAAGATTTTATTTTGTAGTTTTAAATCATATTATTTTCTCTTTATTTCTGTGAATTCCTTGTTAATTCCTGTATTTAGAAATATGCATTCTTTTGAGAACTAAAATTCCCATTTGCTTATATTGTCAAGTTGGTTATTGTCTGTACAGAGTAATGCAATTTATTTCATATATTTAGCTTATATTCACATTTTCTTGAATTTTTATTTTTGTTTTCAAATTCTCAGATTTTGTTGGAATTTTTAGAAATAATTATACTATTTTCTAATAGCAATGGGCTGTGTCTCCCTTATCTCATTTTCTCTCATTTCTTATATTATGGGCCAGGTTTTCCAATATTAGCAATACTACAGTATATTCTTATGTTTTTCCTCATCTTAAAGAGAATTTACTTATTTTCCAATTAGTATGTTATCTAT
The DNA here is from genome assembly GCA_004026905.1 of Hystrix cristata. NCBI lineage: Eukaryota > Metazoa > Chordata > Mammalia > Rodentia > Hystricidae > Hystrix > Hystrix cristata. The sequence goes on along the minus strand of PVJO010002159.1, from coordinate 79,155 downwards.
CATGAGATCTTTGTTTAAATAGATTATGTAGAATTCATGAAAAGTTAAGCAAATCCAGAAAGAAATATTTTAGGAGCACTCATAAAGGGGTCACTATATTAAATAATTGGCATCAGCGGTAAGATGACATAAAGTTGTTGTTCTAAGTCTATTAACATGAGCTAGGGGGCTGGGGATTTAGCTCAGTGATTGAGTGCTTGCCTTGCAAGCACAAGGGCCTGAGTTCGATCCCCGGCACCACAAAAAAAAAAAATAAATAAAAAACAAAAAACAAAAAAAAAAAAAACATGAGCTAGGGCAGTAGATCAAAAACAATTCTTTAAGGTCAACAAGTTCAAATTAGAAAATAGATATGTATCAGTTCTTCTAACAGAACCCAGGAAAATAAATTTGTAATATGTCAATTAAATAACAAGAACATTTATGTATGCAATGTACCAATACATGTTCTTGGTAAAAAATAATAAAAACAAATTAAAAAAAAATAAATTTGCACAATGATAAATAACAAGAACATAATCTTTTTTTACTTTTTAATTATCATAACTACTATTATCATTGTTATTATTATCACAATTATTAGTACTATTATCCTAAAGATTCTGTTTTCAATTTTGCTTTGTATAGTTATTGGTAATGAGGTAGTTCAGATGTTATCCTGGCAAAACAAGTATCTCATGTCCCCCAGCAGGGTGGAATATAGGACTGACTTAACAAACTAGGACTACAGTTAACAATTTTTATGACGATTGAGAAAAAAACTTTAATCCTCATTAAAGCACTATTACATCAGTGACTCCAATATTTCATCCCAAATTATTTCTAAGTTTATAATACCTCAAAATAAATACAACTAAACACCAAATTCTGCACTAAAATATGTGTATTTTTCACATACAAAACTTATCTTCAGAATAAATATAATAATGAACACTTGGGTACTAACTAAATTGGACTGTGACTGTGGAGCACTTAACTGAGAACAGGTAGAACAATGTTGTCTGTGACATTCTTGTAAGTTTAAAACTTCCTTCTCAGGCTGGGGATATAGCTCAGTGATTAGAGTGCTTGCCTGGCAAGCACAAGGGCTTGAGTTCGATCCCCAGCACCGGAAAAAAACAAAACAAACAAACAAACAAAAAACCTTCCTTCTGAAAACAATAAAGGAGACACTAGTTGAAAGTGTAACTTTAATGCAAAGTTTGAAGAACCTGGAATGGAATTATTTAATGGGCTTTTCTAAAATTGTTAACAGTCTATACTCCTCTTTCAATTTACTTGTTTATTTGATATTCATTAACAATATTAATAACTAAGTGATAATAACAATAATCTCCCAGATAGAGCACTGCAAAATATTTTCCTGTCTCCACCTCAAAAGTACTTCATGTGCATGAGGAAAAAGTAGAGAAGAGACCACAGTTCAATGTTGTTGAACAAAATACTATTTAATTGGTAGAATGTGAGGGAATGCTTTGTTCCCAAATAGTACAAAGAAAGTCGGAGTAGCAATGTTTAAATTGCTATACTCACTAGAAGAGTCTCTTTTATTAATAAATTGCCACTTTGAGATGAATGGTTAACAAATACATTGAGAAAGAATGCCATAATTATTGAAAAGTATTTGGTTAATAGTTAAATGATTTTTGATTAATGAACTATATTACAAAAGCTCAAAACATTAATTAAAGGTGAATGACTAATATTTTTAAAAATTAAGTAAATATATACTTATACTGATGTAATTACATATACAAATGTAGGAAAAGCAAAATAATTATATTGAGGCATGCCTACAAAATATTAAGTTGAAGTATACACAAATGTTACTAATTATGACAATATCAACTGTTTTAAGTATCAGATACTAATTTTTGAAAGAAAAAGCTAAAGGTAAAGAAGTTTTTGTGTTGAAGCAATAATATGTTTTACTGCCAAAATACATAGATATGTATCTTTCCAGGATAAATCTGACTTAAATTTTATTACTCATATATATATATATAATATACACATAGGTTATAGTTGTTTTTTGGATAAAGAAATAAATGGTATCATTCAAAAATAGTTTTGACTAAACATTTTCATTTGCATTTCAGCTATAATTTTAAGAAAATAAATTAGCTGAGTACAAACCACCACATAACCCCGAATTTTTTTATTAATTGCTGTTGTCTCTTGCTGCTGCAGTTGCATATTCTGGAAATGAAGTACTTGATTTAAATCTTGCCCTTAGTATCAGGTGGGAATAACCTGGGATTAGAAAGTTAAATTTTCTCTAGAATTACATGCAGATATTCTCAGCGATGGAATGCTCACAATATTCAAACATCTCATAAATCTTGAAAAACTCAAATTCCTCTGGGAAGCTGATCTAGGTTATACAGTTATTCTTTCTATTATCTGTGTATAAATAAAAATGCAACATTCCTGGAAAAGTTATACATCAATATAGTTTTATTTCTTTAATCTCACAAAGCAAGAACTAAACGATGATTATATTCTAAGCGTAAACTCCCCATACTATTTGGAATCAAGACGCATGTAAAGCAAATAAAATGGTTTCTGGCTAAAATTACATAAAATATTTCCATTATCTTTTTTCCTATGCTATGATGTGCTGGCATTATTTTATGTTTACTCGTTAATGACTTTAATGAAATTAATAGTTTCATAATTAAGCCCAATATTTTTAAATAGTTTTTAAGTACTGCCTGCTAAGAAAATCGATTTTAAAAAGTTAGAAGGAAAACTTTGAGTTGGTGTTCTCACTAATTATTCAGAAAATTGCAAAGCTACCCCTAAACTGATGGGGCAGATCTCCCAATTCAGCTCAATGGAGCAACCGCTGAGAAATGCCCGGGAGGCTTCTCTGATCCTTGATCTGGCAGAATCAGCAGAAATAGTTAAAAAGATAATGTTATTCATTTTACAAACTGTATATTGCTGATATTTTGGCCTGCTGAGGTCCAGCAATCAGAGTTAAGCACATGCCAAATTATACAGTTAAAAGCCTTAAAGTAGGAAGTATAAGGCCATCTAAACAAGGCAGAAAAATTCTGATCTTTGAGTCTCTCGGAGGTATAAAGTTAACCTGCAAGTACAGCCACATTTTTCCATATTTGTGTTACTGGTTTCAAGAAAATCTGAATCATCAGATAACTACATTAGAACATGTATAATATTTACAAGAAGAAAACGCCACCAAATCTTTTTCTTTTACTACTGAGTTACAGTGTCATCTTTTTATGTGAAAGACAACTCATCAGCGTTATATTCCAATAAATTATACTGTAGTAATTGCAGCACACTCAACTATGTGGTGATTTATATTTTAAATGTATTTTGAAAGACTTCCAGTCTCAGTTCCAAAATATAAAGAACTTGAAAATCATTCTCATCTTTATACAAAGAAAAACCTGAAAGAAATAGTGAAGCACTACCTTGACAGAAAGAAGACAATTCTTCTAATTCCGAATTTCTTATTTCACCCAAGAAAATCAACTAACTAACCAATTAACTAATAAACAAGGCCATAACTGGTAAGGCATAGTGCTTCCATAAAATAGAGTAAGAATCCTGTAGTTTGAGAAGAAAGGAAAAAAAATCCATCTGTGCTGGAAAAGAAATAGAGTTACTTTAAAATCAACATTCCTAAAACAGAGCCACCGAAAGACCAAGCCTTAATCGGGAAAAACTAGAAAATGACTGCTTCCTGCTTATCCCACCAGTACCCTATCATGCTTCCACCAACAGTAACAACGGCGAATTGTACACAGTGTGCTGTGAGACGCATACTGTTTCTGAGGAATAGGACAAAGAGAATCCCCAAAGCCAAGAACAGAAAACAAACAAGAACACAAGAGGAATTTGAAGGCTCTTGTTATGTCTTATGTCTAGCTGTTCCCCCAATGCCTCGTGCTCTCATAGGGTGGGCTTCTGGGAGGTGGCTGGATCACAGGTGTGCTATACTGGATTATGAGTGTAAGAACTGGATTAATCCACTCATGGGTGGATAATGGGAAGCCCCATCCTGGCTGTGCCAAGACAGAATAAAAGGGAAAGCAGATGGAAGGCTGCTGCTTCTCACCTGCCATGCCACGGACTGCTTCTCTTCTGCCATGGCCCTCATGCATGCTACCCTGCCTTGGAGTCCAACAACTGCAGGTTGAAACCTCTACAAACTGCGAGCCAAAATAAACCTTACTTCCTTTAATTTGTGGGCATTGGGTATTTTGTCCAAGCAAAGGGAAAGTAACTAAAACATCTTTGATGTCATATAGGTACAATAAATGTGACGAACAAACGTTATTTTAGCCAGAACACAATAAATTATATTTATCCTAGTATTTACTACCCAGTAATAATCTCTATCTCAGTCATTTTCAACAGAAAATTAGAAAGCATGACAAAGTTGAAAAAGGCTCACTGTATAAAGCAATCCATCATTAGAAGCAAACTCAGATATGACACGGATATTGAAAATAAACAAGGACTGTAAAATAACTTTAATTAATATGTTAAAGTTTCTAATGCAAAAGAGAAAACATGAAACATTAGATGTGTAGTATGAGCCAAGATATAAAACATAAGGAGAGTAATTATGAAATATTTTTTTTAAATACAGCAACAGAATTGAAGGATTTTATCAGTCACATCAACATAACTGATAATGTTAAGGAAATACTTAGAGAGGTTTACGATATGTCAACAGAAATTACACAAACTGAAATACAAGTAGAAGAATAAAAGATAAAAAAAAACAAAAGCAACATCCAAAAAAATAAGGATAGTATTAAAAACTATGAAGTTGCCAACTTAATAAAGGATGAAAAGAAAGAGAACAGGGCAGCAAAATATTTGAAGAAATAATGGTCCATCCAGGACTTTGGAAAGTTAACAACAGACACAAAACCACAGGTTCAGATGCTCAGAGAATAGGAAGCAAATTAAACCTGTGAAACAAACAATAACAACAACAAACTTACACCTACGCCACTCAAATTGTGTAAAAACAAAGAATGTTAAAAAAACATAGCTGGGACGGGCTAGATGTTACTCACAGGGAAAAATGTTAAGAATTATAGCCACCTTCTTTTCAAAAACACTGTAAGCAAGTGATGGTTGGAATGAAACCTTTCAAGGATCTAAATAAAAAAGGCCACAGATTCTCCCCTGAATGTAGTTTATCCGATATTCCAGAGTGGAATGCACAGTTTAATATTCCTTCAGACAGAAAGATCTCAGATGCCTAAATTCTTCAGTTTTCATTTGTCTGAGAGAATCTTTACTCTTGCATTTTGGACGCCTAATTCAATGATTTTAAAATTCTTTTTCAGAATTTGACAAATACAGGTCCTTGAGGAAAAGATGGTATCATTCAGACACTATGCCAAGAGGAATCTACCTACTTATTTCAGTTTAATCATCAAAGATGCCCAGTGGATTTTATGTATCGTGCAGAGGAAGAAACTGAAAATCAGAGTGTTTCACTAACCTCTGGGTCAAAATTCAAATTGGTGGCACGAGGTAACACATATATGGCTGATGACAAGACATGTGAGTCTGACCACTAGGAATAGCTGACTCCCTGGATATAGGTTTTAAATAGAAGACTTTATAATGATTGCACTTCCAAAATGTAACTTGATCTTGTATATGCAATACATCAAGAAGATAGAAAATTAGGCCAGATGAACACTTAATATCTTACGGAGAAAAGTAATCCCTAATGTTGTAAGATTTTAATAAATTTTTGCCTGACCTAGTTAACTAATTATATCAATACCTTCTATTTATATTAATAGGCTAGAACATCAGAAGGCTGTGCTAATCTCTCTCTAAATGCTAAATAATTTTTATCTGAAATAATTGTGTAACATTATTTGTGGTGCTTAAATAGTTAAAATTCACAAGAAAATTATCTGACAGGAATGGTTAATATTCAATTTTTTTTAAAAAGACATACAGATATATCTATTATGCAAGTATGCAAATATGCAATATGCAAATCACTAATTGCATATTGTTGTGGCTTGTGTCTAGATGTCCCCCACCAAAGTCTCATGTTCCTAAGTGGGGCTTTTCAGAGGTGGTTAGATCTACAGTGTGTGATGCTGAGATTAGGTGTGTGTGTTTACTAAATTATTCCACTGACTGCTTTCGGCATAGTTCTGGATGTGGATAACGGGAAGGCCTACCTTGGCTGTGAGTGCTACCTGCCCTAAGGGTGCGTAGCCTGGAGAGACAGAGGGACAGAAACAGAGGGACAGAAAACACACTGTGGACATTTTTAAATTGAACAACTTTTCTAACACAAATGGATATTCTAACAATTTTTAGTTACAGTTTTATCATTGAAATCGTTTTAAGAGTTATCAATCTTTTCCTTTCCTGAATATCCTAAGTGAACAAGTACTAACCATTGATTTTCCTGCACATGACCTAAGTCCATCTATCCCAATAATTTAGTCACCCACACTTCAGGCCTCAGTTATTATTAACTACCATTCTTGAATAATCATAGGTGATCTTCACTCTCCCCAAATTATTTAAAAGCCCATGTATAAAATCTCTTGTAAATGTTGAATTCACTGAAAGTCTTCATAGGCAGGAATTTGCAAATTGAAAAAATGCACAAGTATATTCTACATTCTTTAACTGTAACTGTAATCAATTACACAATTACATCACTTTCTCCTTTCTTACACTAGACATTTCCAAAATAATAATCTGATAAATTGCTAACATTCAGAATCTATTTATTCCTATGATAAAATAACTCATCCAGTCAATTCATTAGTAGTAATTCATTAGAAAATATCATCATAAAATTATGGAATAGTATGAACAGGATCTTATATTTATCTAAATTACTTGTTTCAAGCAGGTTATACAGAAAAAAGTACATTCTTATTGTTTGTACTTCATTCCATCTGGCTTTATGCTTTCTTTTCCTCCACAAAATATAGATGATCTTTGCTTTATATCTAAAATTGACAATCTGTGGATTTCCCCCCTATTTCTGAGGTATCAAATCAACATCTTTATTAGACTACATAAATACAGCATTGACTTTCTTATTTTGAGGCTCCAAATTATCAGGATCATGTAATTTCAAGAGTTTTGGAAAAGTTGGTAAGTTACATAAAGAACCTATATGATAAGCACAAATATTGTAAAAGATGACTCACAATATTTGGTTCTAAAATTAAAATATATTTCTTGATTCTTTAGTTACAAAAATTTCATCTAAGATCTTCCAAGTACAGATTAATTGACTGTACTTTTGGAAAACTATAACATTTTATATTAGAAGAAAAATAGCAAACCTTTTCTAAATATCGTACATTATTCTTAATACTGATGGACATTAATTTTTTTAGTACGAGATTACTCATTTCTGCAGGCATGTTGAATGGAAATAGAGATAATCATCAGGAATATTCTTGGAAATAATATGTGATTTAGCATCCTTATTTTATGATAATTATTTATTTATTTTCTTAAATGGAATGGAATGAAAAATATGAGGTTTCTGGGTAAAGACTGAATCTCTAAAGCACATGAATGGTGAAAACAATATAAGGTAGGGTGGAGTTTAAAGATCATTTCACAACAACATCATTCCATCCATTGCAATTTTACTTGCTTTTCAAAAAACCTACACATCTTACCATATAAATTTCAGGAAAAGGACCGACTGATGTCAAGCAATACATCTCATCATGTCTATTTAAATGCAAAAGCATCTAGATCCTGATTTCCTCTTTTGGTTGTATTTAAGCAATAACATTCAACTAGTAAGTACTGGTGGACTGATCCACAAGCGGTCAGGATTCTGAGTTGCTGGGACTCATTTTGTATTTATTACTAAATATGGTGACTATGACTACTGCTTCTAAAAAAGTGCTTTTGGTGCATTTTGTACATAATTATCTTCAAATAAAATGGCAGATTACATACTGGAAAGAAGTTTAGTAGTAAGTATGGTTTTTTAGTACTGCAAGAATTAATGCAGAGCTTTTCCTAATTTTATAGCTCACAACATATACTGAATAAACTCAAAATACAAAATTTCTGAATAAAGTTTATGAGGAAGATAAAAATCCCAACACTAACTTTATGTTCAAAGTAAAATATTAATGTAAAACTTAAAATTGTTCCATGAAATAGCAATGTAAAAACAGTTTCAGAGAATAGCTGTAACAATCTCCACATTTATAAATAGTCCCTTTTCAGGTTATGTTCTGTTTTGAAACATATATTAATTTTAATCTGAGAGTAAATATTCCTAAGGTACAAATTTTATTTCTATTATACATTTCCACGTGCCATTTCCAATAATTTTGTTTCATATTATATTTCTGTGAAACTAGCTAAACAAAATTACAGAACTTGCTACTCATGAATATTATTCTCCTGGAGAAGTATGCATGTTGCAAAAATATGTTGATATAAGGTTATTAAACTGTTTTCTATTGAAAGTGTATTCCATTATTCAGGGAATATTAAAAACATTCAAAATTAAATGTTGAAAATAAAATTAAGTGTAAATAAGGACAAAGGGGTATAATAGATATTATGTAAAAAAAAAGATAGTATTCAAAAGAGAGGAAAACTAGACAGGGAAAAGGGGGATAAAGAAGGAAGGTTAAAAGAAAAGTAAGATGAAAGGAAAAAAATTGAAAAATATAAATAAACTTGTTGCAAAGAGGGAAGGGTGGGTGAATGAAGGGAGGGGAGGGGAAGAGGGGGAAACCAAGATACATCATGTACAGGTACAACATAACCATGTTGATTATGATCATTATGTATACAATGTACCAATACATGTTCTTGGGAAAAATAAAAATTTTTAAAAAAAAAGAAAGTGGCAAGAAGGATGGGCTAATTGTGTTCAAAATGAGGGGAAAGATTTTGAGGGGTGTTAATGGCAATGCATCTTTTACTGTAGTACATTTAAAAAAATTTAATATTCACTGTATATTTTGATCACTCTTTGACATCGGCTAATAAAGAGCAAGAAGGGAGCTGAAATCCTTTCCCCTTTTGCTACAGGAAAAAAAAAATTACCACTAGGAAAAAAAGCATATATCATAAATTATTTTTCAATGTCCTACTCTTAAGTAAATGAATGTATAATTATTATTCAATAATTACATAAACTCTATAGGTTTCAGAGCAATTATATGAGTACAAAAACAAAAACACGTCAGACTGTAATATTCATCCTCATGTCTTGTCTTTTTTGTAGATAAAAGCTACAGGCTTTCTAACTCAGCAGCAACCGAAGACTGACTCCACAATTGACCCCACATGTATTTAGAAACACTTGGGGCAGGCGTAGATAGGGCATGTGTGTTAAGGACCAGCTACCCTTTTTGTGTATGTTGTTTCTGCTGAAGGATCTAAGACCTGACAGCACAATTTCAAGACACCAGTGATCTCTGACACGAAAGGTACTCAGGCCAAGTCCTTCTGCACCTCAGTCTGTGCGGGTTTCGAGGAAGAATGAAAGCAAGTACATCTTTGTAATTCACTGGACGCCCTGAATTTAAAAATGCAAGGCTAACGTAAGAGCCAATATTCGAAAAAAACTTGAATGATTTACAGGAAAATCGATGAACCCAGAGACCATCATGTTAAGTGAAGTAACTCAGACACAAGCTTAAATATTACGTGGTTTCTCCTGTATGAATTAGGAAAAAAGGGACAGAAAAATGAGATGCTGTAATCCAATGCAGACAGTGTATCTGATGCAGACAAAGCATTAGACAACCCACTAAATAATCTATCCTTGACTTAGTACAATTGTCTTACATATTTTATATGTTCTTTGGCCTATTAGTCTGGTTTTCAATCTGTATAAATGATAATTAACTTTATAAGGTCTTATAGGATAAATAAATGAATCTGAAGCTGGAAAAATAAAAGTGGGGTGGAGGAATGGGGAAAAGAAGGGAACTGAAATGTGTTATGTACATGTACCTATTCCCTACAGTGAATGTAACCACTGTGTACTGCAAAAATGTACTAATAAAAGCAAAAACTAAAAAAGTCTTTTAGCAACTCTTGAAAATGGCATATGAATCATTAAAATCTGCTTTGTTCTAATCTTCCTTGCAGTCCTATGGTGTTAATTTTGCATATTAATACACATACTTTCATATAAATTAATTGGCAACAACCATGTACTGATCAATTCAAGAAAATTTAAATAAATTTATTTCACATAATTACAATTGGTAAAGCAGTGAAGGGATGGGGTTACAGGCACTGATGAATGTTCTCAGGGTTGTAAAGTGTACTATATCTTTCCTGAAGATCTTGTATGACTTTAAAGAGTGTTTTTAATTACTAAGTAATATCACATACAGCTTAAGCTAATACATTTAAAATCTTAGTAAGCAAGCACTCATTTGAGAAATCATAAATTAAAATTAGGTCAAGAAGCAATACAACTACACACGCTGGGCTATTTCAAACTCTCAGTGTGCAAATAATTCATGAAATATGTAAGTAATATGAACTATTAAAAAAGCTGAAAAATTTCAGTCTGTTTTGTAACCTAATCTAATTTTTTAAAACTTAAAAATAAAATTATTAATGATAATGTATAAAAAATTCCATCACTTCTTAGAATTAAATAGAATGTTACAATTATAGTCGAATAAAGTGAAATAGATATGTAGAGATGGTTTAATTTGAGGAAATGCATCCTTAAATTCTTATGATTTACGCATTTTACTTTACAGATAAGGAAAGTAAGACTCATTATATTGCAAAAGACTAGACAGTCAGAGTGGGAACTGGGATTCTAAAATCTATGCTCTTACCCAATACATTGTACAACACTATAGGGTACCAAGGCACAAAACAGAAAGAAATTCTGTAAAAGAGGTAAAATAAATGAATCTCATCAAAACACAGAGCAAGCAAATTTATTACGCTGGTAAACAGAGTTATATAAACACGTATTTACTTCTGCCAGTCTTGTAAGACATAAAGAGAAATATAAATTGCACATTCTCAGCTCTTGATAAAAGAAAATTTGAGTTTTACACAAAAAATTCAGGTAAGCACATAGTAGAAAAAATAAAACACAGACTCAGGAAAACGAACTATACGTTTTTGTTAGCATTCATAAATCACCCAGATCACTAAACTAAATCAAGAATTATCTTTCATGTATTTCTTTCCCTTGCTCCTCATAAACCAAATAGATTTTTACCCTTGTAAATTCTATTGCAGCAATATTCCTCAAATTCAACTTCTCTTATTTCTGTGTCTTCTGTCCTTGATCAGATATGTTTATTTTTGTTCTGATATGGTGAAATAGCCTTTTAAATAGATGCTTCCCTACATCTGCCTCCCCAAAACAAACAAAAATACCCCTGTAGTACAGTAACACAGACTTAGGAAAATAGTTTGGGAAATGCTTTCTGCTCAGGAACATATACATGTGTCTGAATCCAATGAATTAAGCACCAAATTTTTATCTTTATCAAGGACCAATTTGCACTGTACTCTCCTAAGTGTACTCTGCATCCCAACACAAATGGATACGTGCTTTTCTCAAATGTGTTCTACACCTTTCAGGTTCCACTTTCTTTATCTATTTTTTTCTTTTTCACCCAGATTTGACTACTGAAATCTTTTATATATTACCTTCCTTCTGTATAACTGCGTCCACTCAAACCTAACATTTTTCAATTATTGAAGTGTGTATGTGCTTAGATGCATACTGAATGTTAAAATACTGGAAGCGACATTATTTATTTAAAATTAGTAAAACTTTCAGAGTTAAAATACACAAAATCATAACAACTACATAAAACCCATGATCATAAGAAGTATATTTGGAGTTGAGGAAATTTAAATTTGAAACAAGGAAATGCCAATTAAATTTTTCTTCCAAATCTAATCAAATTGAGAGCAACAAGAAGCACCTGACTCTCTCCTTTCCTGTACCAGCCAGAGAGGGGTATCATGCGGCCAACAGCTGTCGCACCTCTCCCCAGACCTCCCTTTGCTACCCCAGTACTTTCCCAGGAGAGGCTGGAACAACCTGCCTTGGTTTCCCCCCTGGTTACGTAGCAGCCGCCTTCCCGCGCTGCACTCTCTCAGGATGCGCAGCTCACCTGCTCAGCTGCTCCACTCCGGCCACTCCAGGTGCTGCTGCCCCATCTTTGCAGAAGGCAAAGCACCCAAACATGGCTGAGATCGTGGGAAAGAAGGGCCCTGGCCCATTATTAATACTCCCAACTTCCCCAAAGCTCTGTGAACTGTGATGAGCACAGGCAGCACTCCTGAAAGCTCCTCAGTTTCAGCTCCACCATTTTTCACAGAGACATGACAACTGTCAGCCACAGAGCTCAGTTTTTCCCTGCTCTTGCCTTGAATCACTGCCATGAGAGCACTAGCCGTCCTGGACTCCCAATCACAGACCCACACTGGGACTAATTGTCACGGGCAAATTTCAGCCTATCAGACTTACACTTAGACCAATGACAGGCCTGCAGCCGCTGTGTGAGCAGCACTCCCCTCACACATCCAGGTGTGGCCTCCGAGGGCTCTCCCTGCTGTATCCCCTGTGGCAGCACAGGTTCTGTTAAAACAGTCATTCTGGTCTTACAAATCTGCTCTGAGAAATCGCTATTTCTCAGGTGGTGTCAACTTGTCCTGAGTAGTATGGACAAAGCAGTCACTTTGAAAGAACAATGAACACTACTGGCTGTTACCTCTGAGGATCTCCAGAGAGCAGTGGCCGAGGAGGATCAGAAAGGGGGACCAGCCCGGTGCAGGATCTAGTGATGGCAGCCAGCACAAGCCATTGTCAGTAGGCAGCAGTCAGTAGCCTCAGGACCGGCAACCAGCAAGGTGGACCAGTGGTGTCCGGCACTATGTAGAGCTACTGGCAGAGCTGCAGTTTGCCAATTCCTGATTTCCTTCTGAATTCAGGTAGAACCCTCATCTAACAGGTGGCAAAATAAACAGCCAGAAGAAGCACCTTTGATATTCACGGGCCCAGTGTTTACTGTGCTTTTGAATCACTGCTGTGTGGACAATCGTAAAAATGTCTGGGGTAACTACTTTATGTTTAGATTTACCAACACAAAATAAATGCTTTCTAAGGTATTTTTCCAATGATCTTTTTCTTTAGTTCTGTAAATCCTTTACACATTTTAGGATTGGATTATACATGCGCGCGCGCACACACACACACACACATCTTCAGAAAACGGTCTATTCATAGTCCACACTCACAACTATAAATCTAGTATTTTTATTTTCTGGCCATGCAAAAGTATCAGGGACCTTTAAAAATATTTTAGAATAAAGGTGATCTATGCTATAAATGATGTCTTTGTGAAACATTTTGTGATGTGTAAACATCATGTTTAATGAAAGAAGAAGAAAGGAATACATTAAAGAGACCAGGAGGTACTCACTGAAGAGATGTATGCTTCTCTAAGGTCAGCATATAGGATTATAAAACGCAAATGATCTGTTTTTTCTTTATTTAGGACAGTTGAATGCATATGTTTGGACCAATTTATGCACATTGAATATGTTAGTGGAATAGAGGAGATCCTTATTTTCCCTTACTTCATAAATAAAATCTATTTTTACTAGTGTTAAATGTAATTTAAACAGATATAAAGGACTCTTTCTACAATTAACAAAGTAAATAGTGCTATCAATTTATCCTCAAAAGTTGGCAGTCAGAAATATTTAAAAATATTTCATCATTAGGAGATTCTTCCTCCCTTCTTCCAGGACAGAGATGACGCTAAGTAGAGTTTCCTTCAATGTACAGTCTACCCAAGACATGCTTCCAATATGAATGATACATGAAAGATTAGAAATGATGCTGAACTCAGTTTTACATTTCCCATGTCTCGTGGCCTTTGGCATTGTGGAGAAATGACATTCAAAATTTTCTGTCCTGCTTTTCCACGGTAGCTAACAAAATCCTGTACTTACTTTGCCTGACAATCTGTCAGAGCAGGATTAGTTTAAATTCCTCTTGCCTCTCTTTCAACTCACAATTGAATGCGAAGGATCTTTATCCCCTGATGATATGACTTAAAGAGAAGTTTTCTTCTTGATATATTAATATAAACACTGTGTAGAAAGTTTAAGTAACTCAAAACATAACTACTGATTATTCTCAAGGGGTCCTCTTCTCAGATGTGCTACCTTTAATTTAATGTATATCGTGTTCCTTTTCCAGTTTGTGAGTCTGTGTTTAATTGGTACAACATCAGCTATATCTTCTCATTCAAAACTAAGTTTAAAAGCAGGAAATATTGAAGAGAATTTTTGCTGAATGGTTGTGATATATTAGAGGTATACGCTTACTGAGACTACTCAAACATCTTAAACACCTCCAGTGAAGAATGAGACATGGCTATTGAAGAAGGTAGAATGTATTTCATGCCTGAAGTGATTATCAGAGGAAGATGTATCTTAATTCAATTATAAAAGTGTATTCGCTCAAGGGAGGGGGTGAGGAAGGCACAAACATTGGAGAATCTCAGTAAAAAGAAAAATATAATTAGCTCTTGATTATTTGAGGGTTGATTCACATATTCAAAGAGGTGTTGGCAGTTCTTATGTGGGGTGAGTTGGACAGAACAAATTGGGATGGTGCGGGTAGGAAACACTGAAGAAACTAAGCTCTGAGGCTCAGCCTGCAGTGGTGTGGGGTTCAAAGAGTCAGGCGGAGAGAACAGAGATGCTAGAAGGCATCTTCACCCCTTCCACCACTTGGTGTTGTCTCACACGTGACCTGGTAATTGAGCACTAACTTACCATTAATTTCAAATCAATCAATTTACACATAGTCAATGGACCCTAAAAGCTGCTTTACTAAAGGCAATGTTCTAACTTCTTCAATGTAATTCTTTATTTTGAATATGAAAATTCAGAAAGTCCAGTCCAAGTGGCATAATGCAATTCAGAAGTTATGTCTGTAATAAAATCTCCAATATGAGATTATGCTACGGGATAGCAATTATACCACAGGCCATCGTTTGGAATTTGAATGTCTCCCAAAGGCCCAGGTCCTCACCCCATGAAAATATTAGAGGTGGCAGAACTTTTAACAGTTGGGCCCAGTTGGATAAAGCAAGGTCGCTGGGGGTGTTCCCTGGAAGCAGATGCTGGAACCTTGTTCCTTCTTGTCTTCTTGCTTCCAGAACTCCAGGAGCAGAACTGTTCCTCCCTGCAGACCACTCCTGTCATATATCACGCACTGCACTCTCACAAGCCCAAGGACAGCAGGGCCAAATGACTGGGGACAGAAACCTCTGGAACTCTGAACCAAAATAAGCCTTTCTTCCTTCTAAATTGATTGTCTCAAGTGTTTTGTCACAGCAACAGAAAGCTGATAACATGCTACGTCAAAAATATATAGTTTATAGTAAATACATTTTAAGTGTCAGGTAATTGTGTGGGACAAACGCGGATGACAGTACTCTGTAAAACAATTTTCAGTTTAGAGAAAAATCTATTCCTTACACTTCCTTCTTCATGTAGAGCTGCAGAGAGGTGAATCTAACAATCATGGAAACTTTTTAAAAGCATGAAAAAAATCTCAAATACAAAACTAATACCATGTAAATTAAAAAAATTAAAAACTTAATTTATATACCATAATATATATCCTGATAAATTTATTACTATATTTTATTTAATGTCAAATAATTGATGGTTAATTTATGAAATTATGTCACTGGAGAGCCCACACACTATATAGGAAAGATATTTTCATGTAGAACAGGAATGATCAAACAATTTCACATCAGATTTAAGTATCTTAACACTCACTAGATCCTTGATCCAAAAAATAAAAAGATTTAAAAAGGAGCTGTTAGGAACCTGAAGCATACATTTACACACAATAATTTATATTAAAGGTATAGTTTTAGATTATTCATATAAGTGACCACACAGAAAATAAATGTTTTTCTATAGGTTTCCATTAATGGCAATTATAAAAATAAAAATTATTTGCTCTAATGTTGAAGGCAAATGGGAAAAACAAACTTATAGAAAATTATTGGTAGGTATATGTCTAAAAAGCAGATTTCATTGTGGATTTATTTAGTACTTTAAAATTTCCTGCAAAAATGTTAATTGAGTGGGATGATATAAAAATATGAATTGATTTTCATTACGCACCTCTCTTCACATTTCTGCTTGTACTTGTGGGTTTATCTGCGGGACACGGGCACCGTCCTTCACATTTGACTGAAATCTCTTTTCCTGAGATGCATGCCTGATATTCTAGTTTGCACTGGAAAAAAAGAAAAAAATATATATATAGTGATTCAGAAACATTTATTTATATTAGTAGAAAATCAAAGCATATTCAGAAAAAATAAGTTGATAGACGTACAATTTGAAAATCTTTCCACTAAATAATTTATCTACAATACTAAGATGCAATTTTATATACTCATATATTGTTTATTGTTGCATGGAGGAGTTAGAAATGTAGTTATCTCGGTCATTTTGGAAAATAGCCACTGAAAAATATAATAATATTACAATTTTTCCTAGTTTGTCACTATCTAAGTACAGCACTTTAGGACCAAATCCACAGAGAAGTGATACAGAGTTTGACAGTATAGCTCTTGAGCTCCATTTTAAATATGTTTTTGGTTTTTAGTGATTTGTGTATGCATGCTCTGTTTTTCTTACTGGACTTTAAATTTTGGACCCAGACTGTATACATCTGTATTTAGTCAATAACTTCACATCACTAAATTGTCTATCAGATCATGAGGGGCAAACAACTGTGAAATAGATACTTGTAGTGATGGGCTTATAAAATTTTCCCAATTTCATATGATTTCCCACATACCATTGCAGCCCAAACACATATACACACACAGAGAAAAAATATACATATGTACATATAAAAATAAAATATGTATAACCTTTATGAGTCTATGTTTATGACATCCTACGCATTATGAATGCACTATGTATAAAATATTTTGTACACATTTCATATTTTTTGTTATGAAAAACTTCCAGTGTTGCTTTCATCTTCACGTGCAGATGGTCTTTGAAGTGACTTTCCTGTAGGTCTCATGTAAGATAAGATTGTTTCTACAAGCCTCAGAAATTATTTCACTTGCTTTACTAAAAGGATAGAGTACAGCGTGCCTCTCTTTAGTGCTTATGTGACCGTAGGGTTAGAAGCCATTAGGCGAGTGACTTATGATTCTATTATATCTGTTACAGGAAAAGATGAATGGTACAGGATAAAGAAAGCAACCCCTGAAGTCACATTTTATGAATACAGTTTCCTGGGTGTGGCATTTAGGGCTAGTTTCTCCAATGTCCTCCTCTCCATTTTTCCCTATACAATACCTAATCTCAAGAGATCTAAGAGTCAAATAGTTACTTTACTTCCAAGAGTCAAATAGCTACTTTTCCTCCATAATAGCATTAGCTATCATGAACTATGAACTAGGATCACAGTAAGTTAGTATAAGTTGAAAATGGAGTTACATAAAAATCATCAAAATTGTTACCACACACGACAATTTTTTTTAGTTAAATTTTGGTTTGGTGTGATTTTTTTTTTAAACATTACTCTTTGTAGAATTTTAAGCCTGAGTACTTTTAATTCCTTCTTATGATAGTGTTTTATAACTGCAGGTTTGACATGAGTTTAAAAATCTAAAGCTACTATATACTTTTAAGAGGCAATAATTATCTTCTTACTTTAAAAGAAATAGATTTTTCTAATTCTGAAGTAATGTGATTTCTTTAGTGGCTACTGCCAGAAATTACTTAGAGCAAATTATTTTAAATTAAATAGGGTAGACTTTCTGGCTCCAAATGACAAATGCACCAGTGATTAATTTAATTGAGCTTCAGCTGATACCAAGAAGCCTTGAATGCACTCGGGCACTAATGAGATTACTCATATCTCTACAACATTTTATTTTTCCTTGTCAAGTCTTTGGGGACAGACAAAATTCTTCATTAGCCCAGCAATAAATGAGTAAAAATTATTAAGTCCTTTGAACATATTTGAAGCAGAATATCAGCCTTTTAGAAGGACAAACCGTTTCAATAGTAAGTAAATGCTTCGGTAATTGAAAAAATGATTTTGTCATGTAAAATCAGAATGCACTTTAGATGTCATTAAAAAGGTCCAAAATCTAATCAAAAGTAGAAATATTTAAACAATTATGAGTGCTTCATGAAAGCCAAATGAGTTGTGAGAAACTTTGAGACTTCAGATTTAGTATTTTTTTTACTGTAATTTCCGTTATCTTAATTCTGTACTATGGATCTGGTCATTTAAAAATTCTGATTCACGACATAATTGAAGAAAAGTTCAAGAGAAATTTTATGTGGTTTATGAATGGACAAAGCCAAAAGCCAACGTTAATTTCAGCCAATAATGTATTTTTATTATTAGAAAATACAGTAGCTCCCTTCAAATATGTGCTGTGTCACACTGATTTACATTTTAAATATGTTCCATTTTAGCATTCACTTTTTTGCATAAAGAATATGAAAGCCTGGCTAATACATGAATGAACAATAAAAATACAAAAGCTGTTAGTCTGTTATAAAGGGGAATAACACTTTCTACTTGAAAGTTGACGATTCATTTTTATGCTATTAGGCACTAAGAAAATAATTTACATGAAGAGCATGGTATTTATGAAAACTTAATTAAATTTTCATTAAAAAGTTTTATTCCTGGTAAATTTTCTTTGGTATAGTTGCCACTAAGAATTTACTCTTTGTAAGATTTATGTGATTTCAACAAATTACAGCTTTGCAAAGTTACTTCATAAATGAAACAATTCCTTCTTCAGATTAATTCCACTGAAAATCTTCTTCTCTCTAGACTTTTCCGGAAGAAGCAACAAAATCAGATGTATAGCAAATATGCCCTGTGTGTATAATCATATGAATTTAGCTAGTTGGTAATTAAAAAAATTTAGTTTTATTTAATTCTGGATTACTCTGTGAGAGCAATAAACATTATGAAGAATTTTATTTAAAGAATATTAGGAAATTAAAAATAACTACTTTTAAATATTTTAAGCTATATCCACAGATTGCTTTTCTAATTAATAATGTTCAATTTACTTAATTATCACAGAGCTGAAATATTTATCAAGGTATAAGAGAACTAAAATATCACATAAAGGGCATACTCATTAGTCTATAATTACCAAAAATGCAAATAATGTAGAGAAAGACATGATTAATGCATTCCTGATTAAGACACTCGGTACTGAATATTTAAGTTACGACTTACTATGAAAAACAAGGCAGCAGAATGATCTTTGACATACAGTTATTTTATAATAATTTGTTTAATAACTGGACCAACTAGAAGAAAATATGACCTTAGTAAAGGAGAGCTCTACAGTGGACAGAAAACACCTTAACCATCAGAGTTGGTAACCAATGAAACAAGATATTGTCACCATTTTTCAAGTGGATGCCATCACCATGACCACAGAAGAGGGCGTATGCCGGAGTTTCTCAGCTGGGGCTAGTTCCTCTCCCCATGCCCAGCACATTTGCAGACATTATAGCGGGAATGTGCGGCTGCTACATCTCAATGTAGAGGCTCGAAATTCAGCTACACATTTTACTACACACAGGACAATATCCACACCAAGAAAACATGCATTACAACAACAAACCATTATCTGACCCCTAAATTCAATAACGCTAAGATGAAAAGCCCTGATTAGGTAGGTGTTAGCACACCAAAAGACAATGAAAGGATTAATTAAACTGTCAAGATCTTTCTCTATTTCCCTTAGGAGATTCATCACTAAATTAATCCATATAAAATAAAAACAATGATACAAACGCATTCGTAGCTACAGCTACTTTATTCAGAGATACTGAGACTACAAATCAGTTGAAACACAGATGACATTGGCCTACTTTCACTGAGGTTTCACTACTTGTCAGACCATCAAAAGCAGTTTTGATGCTCTACTTTTTGTTCATCAAAATAAGATACTCATGTTTTTACAATACATTTACAAATGAAGCTTAGAGGCCTTTGCAGCTGATCAAAAATACATGACTGAGATGTTATAAAAGCACTATTTTATAGCTCTAATGTAGAATAAACATATAATCAGCAGCAGGAAAGAAATAGCCATTTTTCTTATTGTAGCAATAAACATTTTTACTTATATGAAAAAAGTGATTTAG
Organism: Hystrix cristata; assembly: GCA_004026905.1. NCBI lineage: Eukaryota > Metazoa > Chordata > Mammalia > Rodentia > Hystricidae > Hystrix > Hystrix cristata. The sequence goes on along the minus strand of PVJO010002159.1, from coordinate 58,926 downwards.
GAAACAAGGCAGATTATGATTCACATTTTTGTTTGTTTTTTTGGATGCTGGACATCAAACTCAGGGCCTAGCACTTGCTAGGCAAGCACTCTACCACTGAGCTAAATCCCCAGCCCTGAATCGCATTTTTAAAAACGTCTCTGCTTTAATCTCAGACTAACACATTTCTTCGATGCCCTGGACTACCAATATCACTGACACTATCTGAATTTTCAGAAATAGAATTCCTCATAGTTTAGTCAAAGCTAAACTTTTTTAAGCAAGCCTTCTCCACTTGAGTTCTGGTTCCCACTCTGGTATTTCTCATGCAAAGACAACCAAAGGCAGAAACAAAATTGTGATTCAGCCTTAAATTCACTTATTCAATCAGGATATACCACTAATAAAGAAACAACGTAATTTTAACGTACACACACAAGCAGGGAACTAAGTGTAGCAACAACATTAAAAATCCTCTGCACTATAGTGGACACTACAATATTGTATTTTGGTTGTAACAATCCTCCTTTCATGAAGGAGTAACACCAGGTTTGTTTGATGAAAATTTTTCTTTTTTTCCATCAGAGAGTTGCTTTTGGGAACATCTGCATTATAAAACATCGTGAATTATATTCTGGGTACAGCAGATGGCTCTCATCCATGTGGATGGCCATTAGGACAGGACAATACGGTACAGCAAATATCAATTTACTCTCTGACCTGAGACATCCATCTTCTACCACCCAACATCAGTGATCCTCGAATTTTCAGACCCTGGAACAGCTGATAAATTTAAGGATCTGTCTCTATCTAAAGTTTCTTTGAACTAACTAGGTGGATTTGCAATACTGTCTTTCCAGCAATTAAGGGAAACTGTTAACTTTTTAGCCACCAACATCACAAAGTAGGCCCAGCAGCTTACTGCATTCTCTGGGTGGTGGAGAGACTATGCTCCTCACTTGGACTTTCTACTTGGTGCTTTACAACAGCTAAGTCAACACACTGGCCTAGAAGCGAGCCAGAAAGCTGTATCACATACCATAGTGTGGGGCTTCATAACTTCATGAACCATTTATACTACAAATCTCTGTTGACAGCTTTTCTGGTGAAGGTCTGCTACTCCATTTTGTCAGCTAAGTCTTGCTCATTATTGTGTCTTTTCAAACTAGTCTGTGTTATGTGTTTAGATTTTGGATTGTCTGCCACCTGACAGTAGTACACATGTTATCACTAAATCTACTTAATAATGCGTTTCTAAGCAAAGAATTTAATCCATATCCCATGTTTCCCACCATCAAGAAGCATCTGATTTTGTTAAACATCAGGATGGTCTCTTGAAAAGTAAATTCAAAAAATTTCTGACTATACATCCCTTACCTCTACACTTCCTAATTAAAATGACCTTGTACAGCTCTCTAAAAATATTTCAAGTCCCTAACATTTAACTGACTGCTGAATTTGCCTTCTCCAAGAGATTCCTGTTCCCAATCTGCCTAACATCAGAGAAGTCCAGAAACAGAAAGCAATGGCCCCTGCTGCTGAACTGTCAACACCTTCAGATGTCCTTCCCATCTCCCTGTTCAGTCATTTTGTTGCACGGACGAGTGCTGCTAGTCTGGTTGCTTGGAACAGCAGGACAGTTCAGACAGATGGCCTCCAAGCTGTCAGGCTGCCCTCAAGCTGTCACTGTAAAAACAAAGAGGAGAGTCTATTATTCTAACTAAATGTGGAACCCTAAGATCCAAAAGCAGGCTGGAGGGCCACATTTAATGCACTGTCAACTTGTGGCTCCTGAATAATTTCTAGGCCCCACTTGGAGGGTCACACTAATTTTAACACTTTCTTTCCAGGGTGCCACGTGCACTTTTAACACGGTATTTCTTGGATGGAAAACAGTACTAATTTGTCTTCGTGCTGAAAGTATGGTACTTCACACCTTGGGGGTGTTCTAAAACACCTTCAACTATTTTAACGAATACTACCGCTACATCCTATAGCCCTCAACTAACTGAGGTGATCTCTCTAAAATGGATCTAAGCTCAGTTGCTAATTCCAGGTGGAATGCATGAGTCATTATTTACCAGCAGGTTGTAGGAAGTTTTTCCTGTAACAGGAGGTATCCAATAAGAAAAGTTGATAGGAGATTTGTTGCTGACTTCGGACAAAATGATGAAGGATACCACACTGTAGCTTGAAGACATCCAGATCAGCCTCAATTCACAGGCCAGAATTTTTTGGACAATACAATTGTTCTAGCGCTTCCTTGTAGTTCAAGTTGTAGTATGCATGCAGTCATGAATGCATCCTGCCACACTTGGATTAAATCTTCAGGCCAAGTAGAAAGAGTAAGATGGGAACTTGAGACAAAATGACCCAAAATTTAAAAGTACTTGAACATTTACTGAATTGGTTGAGGTAGTTGGGTCTAGGACTTTGGAGAGAGATGGTACAAAAATAGGTAGTTTGCCCATGTATTCACTGACAAGCATGTGACAATCATTTCTCTTTGTGATTATTCTATAATTCATATGATTATAAGCTTATATAAGTAAATATCACTTGTACTGTTTTTCTTATTTCATGTACTAATTTTAAGATCACATTCTTGCAGTAATACTATATTTATTACTAATATATCACATGCATACATATCACTATAAATAATATATAGCATCATTTCATAGTATTAGTTTTATATCATACATACTTTATTCTTTGTGATATTACACATTTTTTGCCCTCATGTTTATTATCTCTATGTTTCAGCTTCTCTTTAAAATAGGAATATCATTAACGTATATGTCCTACAGTATTCTTCTAAGCAATAAATTGATGTGTATAACATTAATACTTTAACTTAAATAATTTTGCATCAATACCTTACCTGAGAACACTGATTAACCTATATTAGACACCATATGTTAATATTTTAAGATTCCTAGAAACTTTCTGAATATGTCGAGCAGGACAACTTTTAACTAATAGAACAAGAATGGCACATGCTACACTAGTCATTGCACACAGAATAACCTGTTTACCTTGTTACAAAGTAACATAAGGTTTTTAAGAGTCGGACTACTTTAAAACTCTCCCATTGCCTCCCATCATTCTTTTTTTTTTCTTGGTAAATGATGAATAATTGATGTACAAAGGAGACATTAAAAGTAAAATCCAGATGGGGCTGGGGATTTAGCTCAGTGATTAGAGTGCTTGCCTTGCAAGCACAAGGGCCTGAGTTCGATCCCCGGCACACACACACACACACAAAAAAAAAAGTAAAATCCACACATGATAAATATATCAATCAATATCTTTCTGGCAGTTTCACTGCAAAGTATAGCACTGTGGCTAACTGTAGTGTGAACACTAAGCTGGGTTCCAGTTCCAACACTGTCACTTCACTGTTTTAAACTATTACGGACTTCCCTTTCTTTATCTATGGATTGGGATGGCTGTAGAATATCTCTTATACATTTAAGATTAATGCATATAAAATCTTACATTGCATTAAAATTACTGCATTTAAGATTAATGCATATTTAGAATATTACCCAATTTTCTACTCAATTATTTTCACAATAGTACTCTTTACTAATACTTCTCCTGCCACAACTAGTATATGCCTAATATTATTACCATTAGACTTCACTGATGAATATGTATATTCACACATCTCCTATGTATTTTAAGATTGTTAGAGAAACTGATACCGTATACTGATTTCCATAGTGGCTGCATTAGAGAAATTCTTTAGAAATTAGTACTAAGTGATGTCTGTAAAAGTAGAGCAGCTCAAACCAAACTGTTCTGGAACAAGGCACTGATGATCCCTTAGAGGGTTCTATCAAGGGGCACATAGTCTCTCAAATCAGTGACTACTTGGATTTACAGCAAAAATGCAAAAAATAAGGGACCCACAACAAGGTTAAACACTTCCTTTCCACCTAATTAGGTAAGAGTTTTAGAATATTCACTAAATTTGGTATATTTTTGCATTGCCAGTAAATGTCAAAATGATTTGGAGAACGGATGAGAGCAGAAGCCATTTCTTAACGTGGTATGGAACTGGCAACAAGAATTAGTGCAAGTAGATCAAAACGGTTTAGATTTGGATGTGACACGTGTTATTCCAAACAAAAGTGTATGAAAGAAATATCAATTGTCTAAGTTTTATTTTCCAAAAGAATTATGTCAGAATAATTAAGGAGATTAATAAAATTATATAAATCCTGTATATCACTGTAGTTTCTAAAAAAATTAACATATTCACTTACATATAGGTAAGAATTACATCCTCAGCATATATCAATTTAGATTTAGTAAAAATATTCTCCCTAAACTTACTGCTTTGGATATGCTTATTCAAAAATTTTGAACAGACCAAGAAATGAGCCTAGGTCTACATCAATGTTAATGACAGGAAGATATAAAATAATTTAGAAAGCATACTCCTGAAAGAGAAGTAAGGGCAAGTAACAAGTATAGAAACAGAGATTAGGGTACTGATCCTCAAAATACAATGTGTCCATTTATTAACAGCAACAAAATATCTTCCACAGATAATCATAATTCTAAAGTATATCAGACTTTCTAGTATAATTCATGAACATGCATTGTGAAAATGAAGTTGAATTTCTTCAATGTAATACAAGCTGCAAAAATGATTGCATCAATGAAATAATATAGAAACAAGGCATTCTACTGGCACAAAAATGGAATGTGGAATTACTTGTAATTGAAAAGTCAGAATTGACTAACGAAAATAGTTTTCAAATACAGTCTTTTTACAGAAATATCAAATCATTTTCATGTTTAAAATCAATTTTATTAGACCTCGTTTTCCTTTCCAAAAATTATTCCTGGTTACAAATTATTGTTTCCTTTACATTTAAGTGTACATTTAAATAACTAATAATGAAACGGTGAATTATGAAACACTAAATTTCTCAACACAAAATATTCCATATATATACATTATAATGAGGGGAAAACACATTAATCATTGAAAAGAAAATAATTAGAACTTATGTATACTCTGTATCTTCCCTGAAAATACATAAACATCATAATTAATCATTTTTTTAATTTTGCAAGTTCAGCTGATAAAATATTATTTCACTTCTAGTTGATAATTTCATGTAATGCTAATATGTAATATTAACAGAGAAGGAGCATATTACTTTGTATCTTTTGAAGAAATAATTGTTGGTTAACAAGAACAAAACATTACATTAGAAGTTGTCACTCCATCAGTCTCCAGGGAATTACTGGTGCCCACAGCATGCTGAAAATTTAAATCTTATTTGTCATGTGAAAGTTTTGCTCACTTCCATGTGACTCTTTGGTTCCTAAAAACTGTTTATTGGATTAATGTCACAGTTATACAATTTAATTCAATATGGTTAAATAAGGTTCATATCAGTGTAAAGCACAGGCACCCCTTTGTAGGAAATCAGTGTTGATTGTCTCAGACACAATACGATGAATCATACAAGAGCAATTCCCACCTAAATAGATAAAGGCATGTGATGTACTTCTAAAACAGTGGGGATAGAGTTTTATAAAAGTTAAATGATATTCTTCCCTTCGGGATACTTTGCAAGTGTCCTTTAGCTTCTTGCTGTATTTCAAATGACAGAATTAGGAAGACATGTTTTCCCAGTCATTGTATATAAAAGATTAAATATGTGTGCTTCAAAGTATGCCCCCAGGTGTAAAGATAGTTAGTGTTAATAGCCAAATCAACACATAGAAAAGAAAACTTTTCCCAGAATTAGAACTCTTTTCAGTTACGGATGTTTATCTCATGGTATATTATATCATATGAAGGACTCAGTGTCCTGAATGTCCTATTGAACTCTTTTTATATCCGAGATACTACAATAAAGTTCATCCATATTGTCTCTTCTGATATTCATGGCTTTCATAAGAGCTTTCCCAAGTAAATGGTCATGATAGTATACTGGGGTTGTAATCATGATCAAGTCCACATACCTGAGCCAAAAGTCAAACCAACCTTCAACTGAAAGGAAGCTCAAATAGAAAGTGCACATCCATTTCTGACTCACGATATTCCAACCATAAAATCGCAGCTCAGACAAAGTATCCAGAGGAAGGAAGATGGGACAACTAAATACTAAATACAAATAGATGCGGCATATCGAATTTATAATGATTATATTTCAGGGATTATTTATCTTTAAAACTCTACATATAGTCTTTAAAATTAATAAATACTAAGGGAAAGTAATATCATGCTCTGTTATGGAAAAATAAATGCTGAAAAGAGTAAAACATAGTATACTGAGATTTAAAATGGAATATCATCATATCAAAACATAAAAGTTTCTTTAACGCTAATGTTATCCTAGTATATATACTTATATATGTATATATACTCCATCTATATATTATATAATTATGGTATAATTGTAATTTTATATATAATATGTATTTATAATTCATTATATATAATTTGTATGTTTAATATATAAAATTATATATATTATGTTATATATTCGCAATTATATATATATAATATTAAATTTTATTCATATATATATATGAATTCAAAGGCAGTAACTTGAAGGAATACAATAGTGGTTGGCAGCCATAGCTACATATAAACATCATGTGGGCAACTTTTAAACGTCTATGCACAGAGTCCCATCCCAAACAAATTCAAGCATCATCCCTGGATTTGGATTTGGCACTCAAGTACAAAACGTAGAACCTTTCTCTTTTCCTACTTCAATGTGCACGTGCTTGTTTGTGTGCACATGTGCACAAGCACACACAGTTTTATAAGCAATGCTCATTCCTAGGGACTTCACCATTGTTTAGTTCAACTGCTAAGCACTGCATGATTAAGTTTGATAGAAAAGAGTTTAAAATAATCTCCTGTTGTCCTCCTCAGGGAATTTATATTATAGCTATCCTGTTCAGTTGTAGAACATTACTGTCATTTACGGACTTGTGCTCACTGCAAGTGAATACTACAATTTACATAAAGTGACAAATATATCCATGGTCTAACACAGATGCTATTTTGGGGAACAATTCCTAGTTCTTACTGAAGCTTGAAAATATAATCAAAATAGACTTTGCCTGAAGTAAAGAAACAAAAACCTTCATCTTTTGTGTCAATTTTAGGCATGATTACCCCTCAAACAAACTTGAACAGAGTTCTATTTTGCTTTTTCTGGTACAGCTGAATTTCGAGGAATTTAAAAGAATTCAGAATCTTTGACTTTTTAAAAAGAAAGATTTAGTACATTTTTTAAAAATGTCAATCCTCTTCCCTAGCAAGGTAAAAGACAATTACAAAAATAGTTAGGAAAAACACTTTTTTTCCAATATATTTGTCAAACAAATCCATTTTTCTACAATTCTTCATCTGTGTATTTGTCTTTCCATGTGTAAAGTTTTAAAATTCCCTGCTGAACATTTCTGGAAAAACAGATAAGCTCTGAGTGTGAACATCAGTATAATATTCAAAATTGGTCACTTTGTGTAACAAGCTATAATTTGAAAATCATATCCTGGTTAAACCTTTAAACTAAAGTCTTCCTTTAAATGCCTTCTGAAAATCCTCTTTACCATATGATGCCCAGATCCCACACCTGGTATAGTTTAAATTGTATAATGGTGATATCATCTGTAATTTCATCTCTGCAACTGAGCATCAATCAAGAAATGCGGGATGTGCAAAACACAAAAACACAAACACAGAAATCCTGATGACCAGGATTTATATTCTGCATTGCATGTCGCTTCCCATACCAAGATTAATAATGTCTGGCTTCTGGCCAGCCTTGAACGAAAACATGCCTAGCAGGGTCCTGCATTTGTCATGCTGAACATGAAATTTGGAGCCCACCATTACTCTGAAATAAACCACAAGGGTCGCCAAGTTGTTCACACCACCTTACCAATATTTTCATACTCCGAGGATTTCAGGTAAAGAGTTGTAAGCCTATACTCCTTTCTGTCATATAATCAAAGAAAACTCAACAATATTTTAGGTAAAGTTTTTAAAAACTCTTAAATATTTTAACAATATGTGACGCCAAGTAGGGAGGCAGGATAGTATGAAGAGCAGAGGAATAAAAGAAGAGGTGATGCCAAAACTTGCTTTTAATGAAAAATAAATGTGTGAAACTTGTCAGCTTGCTGTAACTTTCTGTTAGAGTTCTCATCTGGTAAAAGGGTTTTGTTTTTGTTTTTCTTTTTTCAGAGGTGACAGATGATATAAAGAGATAACACATGAATGTTAAAAAAACAATTGCAGTACCAGATTATTGCACCTACTTTTATATAAATAACTATTATTAATGCTATTTAAGAACCAGATAATATTTCTGACCTCTTCCTTAGAAGGAACAAAGGAAATCTTGCTTTGAATGTTTAAAACATCAGAGTATTCACAATTATAGTATTTCACACTTTAAGAATTCTGACAGCGAAGAAACTAATATACATTGAATCATACTTCTACCCAGTGGGAGTATTCATTTTTATTTTAAAGCTGAATAAATAAATTACATGGACAACCATATTGAAGAAGTAATCATTTGAATGGCTTGTTGGTAAATTCGCATTATGTGTTTTCCATTAAGCGGGAGCAGGTCTTTACCTGAGAAGAATAGGAATGACCGTCGGAACCACACACAGGGCGGGTGTAGACCGTCGGGCACTGCTTGCAGGCAGGTGGTGTGAGAGCCCTCCACTGCTGATGGCCAGCTCCTGCTTCTTTCATACTGGTGAAAACAAAACAAAAATTAAGAAAGAGAACCACCACACTTGGTGCATTTAACAGTATATATGTGTATTAACATGACTTTTACTCTTGAAGATGAATTCGAATCAGGAATCTCTGTTTTCGCTGTCAATGCAATGCTTGTTATATGAAAAATCTCATTTCATATCTCTAACTTTGTCTCATAAAACAAGAATATATTCCTTCAAAATTTTCCACATAGAGACCGTGTGTACATGTTATTACGTGGATTCTCTGGTTTTAGTTCAGTTTTGAAATGTGTCTTCCACAGCCTCGAAACAGCAGCAGCCCTTGTCAGTAGTACCCGCCTCACGCATCCAGCACCTTCTTCAAGCTGGCCCTCTAACTCCCTTATGAACAATATGAAACAAACAAACAAACAAACAAATTCACTTGGTGCTTAAAAGAGCAGCTTACTTTTAAAGAAAACAGCAAAAAGAACAATAATTTCCCAGCACCCATCAGTATTTAGGGAGCCAAATTAATAGGTTTAGTGGTAACAAACCCCTTCTATTCTGTGGAAATGTCTCCAAATGGCTTTATTAGACTTTGATCTAAAATAACTTGGGAAAATCCATTATCTTCTCATTCCTAAGTTTGGAATACTTTGTTTCTAAACTTCATTAAACTGCTTTATTTCTCTATTTGTGTGAACAATTTACAGGTTAGAAAAAGGTCTAAGAAATAAGAAAGAAAGCAATATACATTCTACACCACAACATTTACTATGTAGAATAACTCAGCATTAATTCATGATAATTATCTATGGAGAGAGTAATGTGATGTCTAGTCAGGATGAGAAAAAGATGTTTTAATAGAAACATTTGTCTTTTTATGAAAACAGTCAAACCTACAAAACACTGGTTCCAAAATAATTAACTTTTTCTTTTCTTTTTTCTTTTTAGGGCTGGGGATGGAACTCTGGGCCTTATGCTTGCTAGGCAAGCACTCTACCACTTGTGCTAAATCCTCAAATCCTTTAACATTTTTATAGAACAGGAAATTCAAACTTTTTATTTCAGATTTGGTAAAATTAGATGGGCTGGTGCACTCTCTCTCTCCTCCCTAAATATAATTTTTATAAAGATTTTCAGAGTTCCAAAGGAGTTTTCATTTCAGTTTTGTGAAATACACTAAAAGGCCGTAATACAATCTTCCCTGGTCTCTAATTCATCTCATAGTAGATACAATGGGAAAAATAACCATAGTGTTATTCCTGATTGAATAATTGATGCAGGATGCTGAAAAACCTGGAACATTATTCTATGCCACTTCAACACTGATTACTTCCAGAAAAGCAACAAAGATATAAAAAATCATTAGCACCTTGCTTTCAATTTGTGTAATCAAAACAAGGCATAAAAATGATACAATTCTTTGTTCTTCAAATAAATTAGGAGAGGTGCTATCAAATTTGGGTTTCTAATCAATGAAAAGTATTTTCTAAGAATTTTATTACTTAAGTTGTACTTTTGCAAATTCAAAGATCGTTAACAATGAACAATGTACTGATATGTCAAAGGAAACACACAGATGAGACGAGCATGCCCTTTATTTTAAAAAACAGAGCACCTGTAATTGAGAAAAACAAAGCTTTTACACGTGAAAACTAAACTTACATTGTAACAGAGCAGACATTTGGGCAAATACACTTTTTCTAACAGAGCTAACTGGGTTCTAAGTAACGTTGTTTCCAATGTAGCAGTCCGGCCGGTCTCAGCCCACAGTGAGCTGTGAGAAGCTGTGCAGTCCGCGCACATCGCAGGCAAGTAGCTTCAGCAGCGCGAAGTGGCCCGTTTGCCCACTCGGAGCGGTGTCTCTGTTCATCACGGAAGGGATTTTTCACCTCCGGAGTCCTTCTACCCAAAGGTATCTTGTGACTCAAAATTTGCCTGGTTTGGCATCAGTAATGTTCTCCAGAATTATGTGTTACTCACAAATTTGTCTATTGAAATATTCTGTTATTAGGAAGTTTCGTAGATGTGGCTATAAATGAAAATCTGTAAGATTTCATTTAATATCTGCATTTTATATATATAATATGAAAGTATATATGATTGTACGTAAGCAGAGTTCATATTTTGGTTTTTGTTTTTTAATTAACTTTTGAAGGCCATATTTTAGGAAAAATTATGTTTCTCCGTGTGTGATTAAGTCAGAGAAGGATCTTACAGGGCAAGATGGAAAAAACAAAAACAAAAAACTGTGTTTAGGAAAAGGTAGGCCAGGTTGTCATCATGGTTACCTGGCAACTGTGACCAGAGAATGACAGGTGAAAAAATAGATCCCGAAAAGTATTCCTAGGTGCAGATGAGGCCTTCACCATTCGAGGACAAATCTAATTTTTTGACATAGCAGAGTTAATTTGCTGTTATCTTGAATTATTATCAAATAGAGTAATTTTCTTCTATTAATGAAATACAATACTTAAGGTGACTGAAAACCCAGAGGAGAACTATTTTTCAAAGAAAGTTTTGTTTTAAGAATTTGAGTAAAAATTTTATCTACTTTATAATGGTGTCTTAGGGACCACATGTTTTCTCCAAAGGAGTAAAAAAAATGTATTTGCGAGGCAAGGAAAATGAAACATTAACTGAAAATATTCCATAAGCAGAGTCATTTTTGTTTTTTCTCAGAATTTTGTTTTCTAATTGTCCTATACAAAGCACTAAGTCAGTTCCATGTCAGTATAACTGTTATTATGTTTCTAATTGCTGGGAAGTTAAAAACGACCAATAATAATTTATACTCCTCATAGTGTTCCTTTACATGACTCATTCCCAGGCAGTTAGATTATATTACCTCCTTACTGCCTGAAATTGATCTCACGGTCTGACAACTTTCTCCTCTGGTCTTAAGTACGAATTTGTAGCATCAGTCTCAAATGCAAACTCAACGATTTCTTTTTTACCTGATAACTACAATGTAAAATCACTGCTCCATCTACTCAGTTAAGGTCTAATTTTTCTGTTTAGTTAATTGTGTTACACATCTTAAAAGTATAATGTGAACTAAACTTCCATGTTTTAGAGGTGTCCATCAGTTTTGGAAAGAGGATAAATGATGTTACCAAAAATGATTAATAGAGAAAAAAAACAACTCAGCCAATTTGATTTGCTTCACATTTGACCATATCATTAATCAGCCTCGACAAGTCAATAACCTCCTGCCTTCTTAATTTCTCCACTTGTAAAATGATACGCTTCCTCATTATGGATCATTTGATGCTGAGAAATGCATAAATCTATCAATCATTAACAAAATCACTTATATAAAAGCACTCCACCAAAATTAGAAGCATAGATGGTGCATACTGGCCATATGTTATGATTTTAGAATTTGACTCAGTGTTACCGAATGACCTGAATATATCATTATAGGGTGAAGAATGAGGTTGAGTGGGGCAAGAAATCACCATGAAAGCTCAAGAAGTAAAGCTTGCCCATTTACATGTGGCAAATGATAGACACAGACAGTTCTTTCACATGGTAACAGACGAAAGTAAGAAGATAAAACACAGTCATGTTTACAGACTGATGAGATTTTCATGAAAGTACACTTAAAATTAGATAATATTTGTACTACAGTTTTGAAGCACATCCATAAATTATAAGAGATTCGAATTGTGGGAAAGTTACATGATGTTTGAATAATACGTTCTGTTAAGTAACTATTCATGAGTGATAAGGACATTTGGAATTACTGAGGACACCAATAAACAAATTCACAATGTGAAAATAGACATCTACGAATGATATGAGTGCTTATTTATTGATAATTTCTTTTTTAACGTGACCCTCAGTGGACCTAATAAGTATCACAGGTTTGAAGTGTATAAAGTAAGTATGTTAAATTCAGGTTGTCGTGATCAAAGGCCTTAGTGTTGTTTCTACACACTTATTTCCAAGCATTATTTTCATTACTAAAATCTTCTTCAGTTATACAGTGGAAAAATATTATTCCACTACAAATGATCTTTCCTGAGTGAGATATAAAGCATCATTAGTACAGTTATGGACTATAAATGCCTATAAATCTACTTCTAGCAAGTTACATGGCAACAGACTGGAAAATCCAGATCCTACGCATGACCAACTGGCCTGATAACTATACATAATCTCAGTCATTGGAATAAGTGTGAAAAAGTTACTTTATGCTTCCAAGACAATAAAATATTATTATAAAGCAACATGTTTGGAATTGAGTGAAGTATTTCCACAAATTCCAGATTAGATTTTCTTACATGTTCATAGCCTCAAATGGGATAAACATACACACACACATATATAATAATCTATTATCTTAGGAATCATATACAATATGAATCATACTGCAAATTATGAGGGTAGGAAAAGAGAAGTTAAAAGATGTTAATTAGCTTCCTAGAGTTTATGTTGCTTGTGATCGGCAGAAATGGACTTCAAGTGTCTTCTCATTTCACAATTCATGTTTTTCCTTCTATAAATGTGCATATAAAATTCTAAGCATCAGGGAGAGGCACATTCTAGAATTTCATATATTTCTACATTAATTTTATCTTATAGACCAAAAATGTCTGCGTTATCTCGTATTTTATTTTAAAAGGTCTGCCATGACTAGATGTTATCTAAACAATGTATCTAGCTAAACTTGAAATTTATAGGAAGTTAATTGAATAATGTAACTTCATTGCCTTAATTTGTTAAGATTAATTAATGCAGTTTCATTTTAATTTGAATTGATGGGTATATTTTCAATTCAGATATGACTATACAAGAACATTCTCTAAGTCTAAATTCCTGTATTTGACAGAATTAGGGCCAGGCATGGTTGCATGCACCTGTAATCCCAGCTACTCCAGATGTTGAGGCAGGAGGATTTCAAATTTGAGCCCAGCCAGGATTACTTAGTGAGACACCATCTAAAAATATAAAAAAGGCTAGGAATGTAGCTGAGTGTTGGAATGGCCCTGAGATCAATTTTTAGGAAGGCAGAAAGGAAGAAGGAAGGCAGGAAAGAAAAAGGGAGGGAGGAAGGAGGGAAAGAAGGGAGGGAGGGAGCGAGAGAGAGAGCAAAAGAAGGAGAGGGAGACAGGGAGGGAGAAAGAGAGGAAGAAACTGAGAGGGAGAGGGAGAGAGAGGGTGACAGAGAATGGAAGGAAATAGGATATTAAATAAAATAAAGTCCTGCTTTTTCACTTATTAATGATCTCAAGCAAAACAATCTTTCAATCATTAACTGTGTTAATCCTTTAACCTCAATTAGCTCTGTGGAGTCAGCACTGAGGAAAGTATGAACTAAGATTTGAGTTCACAAAAATGTGTGATTCTAAAAGATCAAGGAAATTCTATAGTTGTAAAAACACATTCCCATTTTAAAAATAACAGTGACAAGCATGCAATTTAAACAGGAAAATGATATTCTACCTAAAATAAAATGATTAATAGTGCAACATTTCTCAAAAGGAGAAAGCACTCCGTTTGAACATTCAAAATATATTTTATATTTTAAAATGTCTTACTTACAAAAACTCTTCTAATTTTGGTACATTTATAAACACAAAGAAATGTTTTTAACTGTTACTCAAAAACCAGTCCTGACAGTTTTACAGAAGGATTTAACAAATAAATGCTTCATTTTATTTAAGAAAACAGTCATTAGAGACCAAAGATCAGGGAAGGAAAGAGCTTTTCTTTCTGTCCTTATGGAAGTTATAATTATTGACTTCCTCGTTGCTTACTGCTTTATTGGAAGAGGAAATTTATAAAAATAAAAAGGGTAAAGAAATAGCTGTGTTTTTCTTGCATAGAACTGAGAGGCTGAAACAAAGGATAAAGGGAATAAAACCTACAGTGTTTATTTTTTTCTGACAGTATATTTCAAGTTAACAGCTAATTAATACAATTAAACAGAAAGCCTACATATTTTACTTTGTGGTCTCTTCTTCTCTACTAGATTGTATTCGTCTTCTACTCCAAAAGAATATACTTTCAAACATGTGTTAATTCTACAGTATAATCAGATTTGCTAGGCACAAAAATGTTCAAGAAATGTTATCACATTAACTTGTACCATATCTAAAAGATTATCAGGAAAGCCTTTCCAAAACTTGTTATCACTTTTACTTATCACTTGCTTTGCCAATGACTTCTTATCTTCCAAGCCATAGAGTCTATTTACCCTTTTAGAGACTGTTCATTATTTACTCATTAACATATGCATTATGTATTCTGGATCTATTTTATATCATGGAAATACCAGCAGGACAGAGTTATTGAATTTATGAAGTTTAGAATTTGTTTGTAGACAAAAAAGAAAAAAATTGTCTTAGACTGCAGTGTTTTTATGATCCAGGAAGCGATAAGGGCTTTCTAGGGTCTATCTCACCAATCCACATTCCTCTTAGAGGCCTCAGTGTTAATGCCATTTCTTTTGTAAACTATTTTCAGACTCCTAGTCACTTGACCACTATTAAGATCTCTTCTCTTATACCTCCCCCGACACTGATACCCTCTTATACATACAATTTATCAACTCTGTTTAACAATGACCCATATGATTATCCTTCTAGTTTAACACAAGCTCTACTCACACTCTTGATTTTGAGGTTTTCTTGCTCTTGTTACATCTGCCAGAGCATTATAAGTCTTTGTGTCTAATATTCCTTCCTTCTGACCGTTGCCATTTCTGGTAGCTCTGAAGGTTGGGAGATAATATACCACTTAGAGAAAGGTGACTTTCCACATCCTAAAAGTATCTTTAGGCACTCTGAGCTTCCCGTTCACGTGGAGCAGAGAGCAGCCTGCAGTAAAAGACGTCACTGCAGCCCCAGCATGTAAGTGTGCATGAGTCGGATTTACCCGCAGCACGCTCTGGAGTGCCCGTAGCATTTTGTGATACCTGTACAATTTACACAATCACATCTTTGATTTTCCTTTGGTTAGATCATTGTATTAGTAATTTGCAAGGGGATAGATTTAATATAGGACACATAAGTTTATAGAATTATCTTACAATAGTGACCCAAAAAGTCAAACGCAGAAGAGTGCAGGGGATCTGACCATGTGCTAGAGACCCAAAGAATCCAGTCGAAGGCCTGGATCCCACAGCAATATCCCCCATGAGTCCGACCGGAGGGCTGGAGACCACGGCTGTGTCACAGGAAAGTCCATACCAGGGATCTGCACCGAAAAGGCCCAAGGGCCACCATGGTGGAAGCCAGAAAGTCCGCACCAACGGGGTGTAAGATTGGTACAAGAAGGCTGAGGGGGTCTGCCGGGAAGCAACACTCAAGACAAAGGTGAAGTCCAGAGCTGCCCCAAAGAGAATAGCAGACACCCCTGGCGACAGTCAGGACCCAAATTCCTCCAACAGCGTGAACAGAGGCAGTTCCTATCAGGAAAACCAGCCACAACAAAGCCTCTCCAGGAAAATCAGCAGCATCAGTCTTCCCCTCTCCACTCCCTTCTCCTTCATTCCCCTCCAGCAACAGTCCCCAGGTGGGTCCTCCACGCCCAGAACCACCCCAACTCCTTTGAGTAGGGCGTTCCCACTCAAACTGGCCATTCATTAATCCACCACAATCATGCTTCCAGAAACAGTGGCTGAGGTGAAGGATGATTTTGCTTCCTATCTGCTGTAGAAAAATACCAAAACCTTTCTGGCTCAAGTAACAGAAGTTTATTCTCTCACAGTAATGGAGGCTAAGTATCTGAAATCAGTATTGCTTGACCAAATCAAGGCATCGGCAGGGCCACCACACTCTGTCTGGCGGCTCTGGGTGACAGATAATCTGTTCCTTCCTTCTTCCAGCTTCTGGTAGCTGTTGCCTTCCTTTATGGCCTTATCGTTCCCTGGTCCATCTTTATATTGGCTTTTCCTATTGGTGTCTAGGTCAAAACTCAGTCCATTTCTCTTAACAGATATACATGGCAGCACTTAGAGCTCACCCTAATAATCCAGGATAAATTGCTCTTCTAAGAACCCTTAATCATATTTTACCAGATCAGGTAATAATTATTCTAATATCATATTAGGTAATAGTCACCATTCTAGAAACTGGGTTGTAGATGCATATTGGGGAGCATGATTTAGTTCACTTAAGGGTGGATACTTGGCAAATAGATTTCACCATAATCACAACAAAGAGGTTGCAGGGATGGAGTCTGGTAAAGACGACTGGATTAAACTCATGCATAAGATCACACAGACAGTGTGTTTTGCCTTTAGCTTGCACTGATCAACTCCTTCACATCTAAAAGGAGAATGTTTGTTCTTTTCTGATTTGGAGACTCAGACTTGCCCACCAGCAATAAGGACATGCTTGCCAGCAAACGTGTGCTTCATGCACACACCCGGGACCATGGCCACACGTTACTGATTTTTCTGTAGGTGGAAACCAAGTATAGCTTCCCAGTCAAGTGCATTCTACATTCTTAGGGAATTACAGCACCATTTTTATTTTTTACACTTTGCTGATTTTTTTTTTAGGGACACTTACCAGTGTTGCCCTTTTAAAGAGTGAAATACCATACATGCCAATTTTTATGGATGATTTTATGGATAAAAGTGGTATCAACACTTCTTTGCTAGCTGTAGTTTTATTTTCAGTATGGAGATTGAACCCAGGGCCTCGGGCCTATTAGGCAAGAGCTCTACCACTGAGGTACATCCACATCCCTGACTGTAAATTTTGTTCCTATGGGAAGAGGATGGAGACAATGGAGTTTTCCCGTCTTTTCTCCTCCGCATTCAGCAGTAGTAGTCACTGGGGAAATGTTAACGAGAGTGGTGAGTATATAGGCTTAGTGGGATGGTTAAAGGAAGACACAGGCTCCTCAGCATTTGGGATTGACAGGAGAGAGGCCACTGCAAAATACCAGGAATCTATTTCAGGAAGTGGGGTTTATAGGCTTTCCTCTATCGACTAACTTTCTGTTTTTGCATTTTACTGACTGATTTTTGCAAAACTGCTTAACGTGCTTTCCTCCATTTTCTTTTTTAATCACAATTCATTGTTCTTTTGCGAATATGTTTCCCTAACCCTGGCGCAAAGAAAGCACTCAATAAATATCAATGAATGAGTAAGGCAAGGAAGGAAAAATGGAGGGAAAGAGGGAAGAAGGGAAGGAAAAAGGAAAGAAGGAATGAAAGAAGGAAAGAAGGAAGGAATGAAAGAAGGAAGGAAAGAAGGGCAACATGAACCCTCTGGTCTGAAGCATTAATGATGACGGCTGTTTTCCCAACATTTTGCTTACTTAAGAAAAAATTATATCATGCCTTCTCTTTACTAAACTTTTAAAAATATTTTAAAACTTAATCCTTGTTAAATGTCACTAGCTTTCACATTAAAAGCTAGTTGGTAAGAGTAAAATAAATATAATAAACTTGACTCTGAATTCAAATACAATCTTATTTTTCTGGATAATTGTCATGTCATAGCCTAAGGAAGTAGTCCAGCATGACAAAGCATTTTATGTAATTTTCTTTGCTAGGTACAGTCTACCAAGGACTCTTTGCAGATTTATATTTTAGAGTTTTTAACATGTTTTCTATTATTCATTTATGAATCAAGCATTTGGGAAATTAAATATTTGATTCTTTACAACTGTAAGATAGTGATTTATGTAGGTTTCTTTATAATATTACTTCAAGAACATAGCTAATGTGCTGCATTTTTGGTTCCTCACATGCCATTTTAGAATCAAGAAATCCATTTAATTTACAAGTACATGCTAACATCTTTTTGAAAAATACCATAGTCTTTCTTGCCCTTTTTAGAGTATTTACCTTTTCTTTCTTTTTTTTTTCTTTTTCCTGAGCAACTGGAGGCCATAAAACATGGGGTGGTTCCATGCACTCTCCACTGTGCCATTAATAACCCATACAAGAGGGTGGAGATTTGTCTACGGATTTGTCATGTTTCCTGACCAAATGACTGTTAAATTTAGTTTTAGGCCTGAATTCTAAATTTTGGTGTATATGTTCCTAAACCTATATTAAACCGGCCTGGAAGGTATTCTCCAAGAATTGGCCAATATTTTCCAATATTGAACAGAAACTTAAATAACTTAATGTAGTTCAGTCTGAATCCCCATGGATTTCAAAATCCCAGAACCAACACCCGCTGTAATCCTACTGCAACTATATTTTAGACTTCAGGTCAAAAAGCAGCATTTTTATACTCTCTTGCTTGTGAGTCCAGTTTATTTATAGTATTTGTTTGGCAAAATTCATGCTTGTATTATTTAGAATTTGGGGTACCTCTCTCCCTTACATCATTTTCATTCTATCTGATACATTATCAAGGCAGGTAATGTAGTATTCCACGGGTTACAGCATGACAAATAAACATGCACTGAGTTTATGTGCTGGAGGTCCATGAGGGATAAATATTAATTTCTTTGAATTTTTTTATTTGCATATATGTATTTCAGTAAAAAAAAAAAACTGGTTATTCTTGTATTCATTTAATCATTTTCCTCAAACTAAATATAACTTCATAGTAATCATTTCCCAAAGATTTTACTAGATATGAATGTAGATGTGCATCTAGGTTTATTCTTCTATAAAGAGATCTGTATATTCAATATTCATATTTACAGAATAGACAATATATAAAAGAACGACCATAGATGTGTTCCAATGAAATTTTCATGGAAAATTGAGTTTCATAAAATTTTTATGTGTCACCAAATACTACTCATCTTTGGATTTTCCTCCCTACTGTTTGAACATACACAACCATCATTTGTTCTCATGCCCTAAAACTAGACTGTCATCAGGATTTTATCCTCAGGCCTGGTTGTTTGGCCCTGCTTTATTTTTTTTTCTTTTTTTTTTATTTTAAACCAAGAACATGTATTGGTACATTCTACATATAATGGTCACATTCATTACATTTATTCTGTACCTATACATGATGCATCTTGGTTCTCCCCCCTCACCACCGCCCCTCCCCTCTGCTTCTTCCCTCCCTGTTTACAGCAGGTTCATTCATCATTTTCCATAGGGGAAAAGCAGAAAGGCAACAGGGGAAAGAGAGGGGAAATGGCCCTGCTTTAGAACACAGTAAAGCTACAAAATAGAAAGAGCTTTGTTCCCCAAGCCGATAAGGACGAGAGTTTTCCCTTATCCTCAGAAGTTCTCGTTTTGGTTTAATATACATAATTAGAAAAGAAATTATATATAAATATATGTAATTTTATATATAAAATAAGTTAATTTTTATTATATCATACCACCGAAATTCAAGGGTAAGTCTGTTATAAAAGTAATATAAATGCAAATATTTAAACCAACTTAGATCCAATAACATCTAAAGTATGTCACATTTTAATATAGTCAAAAAATGAAAAAGTAAAAAATATTTTCAACACTTATTGATTTTGCCAGTCTTCAACTGTTTAAATTTTTTTAACTTATGAACTTCTCTAAGTTTATCAAGCATAGACCCCAATCTTGGACTTGAAAGTGTGATGGGGAAAAAAAAAACAAAAACATAACTATTAAGAAATTATACATTAAAGTCATTTTGTACTTGTGAATTTCCTAACTTTTAGGGTGAAAGAATTTCAAAATCAATTCTGTGTTGCAGTAACTAATGTGAATCACTTGAAAGCTTTAAACTTACTCCAGTTTCGGTTTTGTTTTTTTTGTGTTGCTTTACAACTTACATTAAATAAATATGCAAGTATATCTACATCCTACTTGCAAATTAAATAACACTTTTCTATTTGAAATAGTTATACACATAAATTTATATGACCACTTGAGTGAATGATTAGTAGATATATTTGTTTAACGCTTATAGAATTCATTATAGAAATGTTATTGTTAGCATACTTATCATTGTTATCAAGAGAAAATAAATTAGGACTTAATAATCTCTTTGGTGAAGCTAAATTTTACACACCCTTAGACTGGAAAGAAAAGCAAATGTTGAACAAACGGCGCAGCTTTACTAAATATAGAACATGAGAAGAAATTTAAATGCAGGTTATGAATTATTCATTGAGTTTCACTCGGGTTCTCAAGCACTTGTCAGCACAAGGGGCCATGCAGCACACATGGCCACCTCTGGAGAACTTCGGTTCCTCAAGGATATGAAGAAAATTATACATCTTTTAACAGAAAATCGCTACCTTTGGCATTAGCTTTGGGCTGTGATCTCCGGCTGCCATCTGAAACACACTGAAGGAACAAGTGAGATCCATTTTCTCTGAGGATCTGTTAGTTTCTAGGCATTGAGCTCTTACAGCACTTAAACTGTTACCTCCTTTTCCCTGAGACCTCACTGCTGATAATGTCCTCCCCAAAGGCAGTGACCTCTTCCTTTGTGTGTGAATCAAGATAAACTAGTTACAGGTATTTATGACATAATTATATTTAAACAAATCCCTAGGTTTGATTTTAGTAATTTAGTAACTAATGAACTGGTTCGTCACATTCTGCCTGAAGAGGGTCTGGATAAAAGTTAGACAATCTATATAAATTTCCCCCAAAAAGGTGTAAGATGGCCTTTGGCAAGGGGCAGTAAATTCTCTGCATTAATACCCAGTTTATATTTCACAATTGCATGTCACAAGACAAAAGCTTTCAACTATAAGTGTGGATAGACAGCATGAGTTTAAATACATGCACATATAATATAGAAAATTTCCAGAGACTTTTTTCCATAGTAATACTTTACATCCTTGACTGATATAATAGCCCATAAATTTAAAAAACAAGAAGCGAGAAACAAAACTAAACAAACACAACCCTCCCCGGATATCCACTTGATAGGAATCATACTTTTAAGCAGTTACTTAAAGAAAGTAAACTGTTATTTTGTTACTCATAATATTTCTGAAAAACTATGTAAGCAAGAGGTAATCTGTGCAATTTGTGTATGTCTTACAATAACTACTCAACCTCCAGGCATTATGGACAACAGGATACAGAATTCAAAAGGAGGAGATCATTGTATCACGAACTAAGTTTGTGGCAGTGAACTGAAATTCTGTATAGATACTTCCACATCTATGTCCCATATATAATTCTCTATTCCAAGTTTCAATTCAAATAATTAACCAGAAGTATTTGAATGATGAATGACCTTTTACAATTGATTTTAACAGAAAAAGTTATAATTCTTTAAACGAAAATGGTATAACATTGCATCATAAATGATGAGATTACTAATGAGATTAAGTATATTTTCCTGTTAATTTGGTCTTCTCTTAATTTGTCATAATACGTTTTCCTTTGATTATTTTTCTACTTGTGTTGAACAGAACGTAAAAGAATTTCCAAATTGATATAGCTAGTAATAATCAAGGAATTAAAATATAAAAGAATAATTGCTAAGGAATAATTAAAATACATTCTATTTAGGCTTTATGCTACGTAATAATGAAATTAACAAACTTCTGTGAAATTAAAATTTCACTTATCTTAGTAATATTCAAATTTTTTATTCTGCCCACTTATTAAAAAAGAATGTTACCTTCTCGCCACTTATTTTCAGCGTTGTACTAGATACCCTAGTTAATACAATAACATCAGAGAAGTAAATACAATACCCACAGATTGGTAAGGAAGGTATGAAGTATCTTTTTCTTTACAGAGGATATTAAATAGAAAATTAAATCCAGGAAGAATACAAAAAAAAAAAAACCCTCTGGCAGTAAAATGCGAGTACTAGGATGCAGGATTAATATAAAATACTTAACCATTTTCCTATTTTGCTCCAATGAAGAGATGGAATTTAAATTCTAATATCACTACCATTTACATTAGCAGCTTCAGAAATGGAACCTCCAGGTGTAACTCTAACTATTTACAAGAGCCATCTGAGTGCTGATCATACAGTGGTCTTCTGTTGCTCCAATTGTGTTTCTGTGTCTTCACTGAAAATCACAGTATGCCTTGTTCATTCTGTGATCCAGCCATCTTCGAGGTGGTCCCAGCAAGCATGAGCCCAAGCTGGGGCTTTGAAAACTATCAGACCCACATAAATATTGTTAGGCTGTTGCCCAAAACATTGAAAGAAAGAAATAGGCCCTTGCTTTGAACCAAACTTTCATAAATCCCCATATCATCTCTATGCCCTGACCCCCTCATTGTGGACCTACCACTGTGGATACTGTGAAGAGAAATACCATTTTTTTCTCACGAAGAAAGAGAAGATACAGAAGATAAGATGCAGGACTCTGCAAGAGTCTGTATTATGACGATAAGATACAGTACTCTGCAAGATCCCCTAATAAATGCTTTGGACCGATCACCTTGGACTTCAGTGCTTCATTTGAAGTCACATTAAGATGCTTGTCCAGATGGTTTTCACACTCTCTATGGGAAGTCTGCTGGCACTTTTGGGACAACTCTAGCTGCATATTTGGTAGGAAGAAACATGAAGAAAATAGAAATTTTTGCTGAAAGACGAACTACATAAATGGAGATATTCCATGTTCATGGATAGGAGATTCCATAGCGTCAGGATGTCAATTCAACCCAACTTGATCTACAGATTCAATGCAATCCCAATCAGAATATTGCAAGTTGTTTAGCAGACATTGAAAACCTAATAGTAAAATTTATATAGATAGAAAGGTGAAAATCATAAAATACCCCTAATAATTGCAGGAAAAGAACAAAGTTAGAATACTGACACCTCCTGATGTCAAGACTTACTACAAAGGCGAGTAATCAAGAAAATGTGGTATCGGTGAAAGCACAGATAAATGGATTAATACATGGAGCAGTGTATTCAGAAATAGAGCCACAAAAATACTGTCAGCTGACTGCTGACAAAGGAACAAAATAACTGAGTGTAGAAAGGATAGCCTTTTCAACAAATGGCTCTGAAAATATTTAATATTCACATGCAAAATATCTGAATCTTACATCAAACATTAACACAAACCTTAAACTTTTCACAACAGTTATTTCAAAATAGAACATAGATCCAAGTGTACAGCACAAAACTGTGCACTCCTAGAAAACTACAAAATCGCGATGTCCTTGGGTTTGTCAATGATGTGTTAGGTGTAATATCAAAAGCAAGATGGAGGAAAGAACCGATTATCTTGACTTCATTAAAATTTCAAATTTTTGCTCTGTGAAAGACATTGTGAAGAGAATGAAAAAGCAAGCCATAGACTTGAATAAAGTATTGGCAAAAGACATAAGTGATAAAGGGTGGTTGCTCAAATATACAAAGAATTTTAAAAACAACTCATGAATAATAAATCAAAAAAATCAATTTAAAAATGGACCAAAGATCTTAGGAAACACCTATAAAGAGGAGCTAAATATGACAAGCATATGAAAAGAAACTCCATCTCAAATGTCGTCAGAAAATTTGAGTCAGGATCACTTTCTGGAAAGATTTTAATGAGATCAACTACAAGGAACAAGGAAATTCCTATAGTTTAGGTATATTTGCTGCAGTGTGAATTCCAGCAATTTTTTATCAGAAATTTTTAATTTGATGTAGTTTCTTTATAAAGTCAAGAATCCCTCCTTATCAAGTATCTGTCTGTTGTTAGTATACATTGTTTTGTTTAAATGCGAAGGTAAAATGTACACTATTTCCCTTATTCAACTGTAAAATAAGATGTGCTCTAGTGATGCATGTTTCACTCCAAACTCTACCAGCTGGAACGATTAGTCTAAGCATATGTAAGAACATATTTTTTAAAGGAAATTTAAATGTATTTCAAAATGTTTAATGCACATGGTAGTTATCAATTTATGAAGTGATAATTATAACCACAGCAAGATGTAGAGTTTGTCAGTTTAAGAATTATTTAGATACATTATGTTTTTTAGAATGACATACTTTACAACTTTTCAATAAGGAGTTCAGACACTTGCGCAAATTACAGCTTTTTATAGTCTCTACTAAATGTTAACTGTGAATTCTTACATCTAAACATGATTCCTAATCATTTTGCTGCTTTATAAATTTGAGTGAAGTTGTTTCAAAAAAATATTTTACTCAATGCGTGCCTACCACTTCAATGGTAAAGTAAACTACTATAACTGCAATGAAACTATGAAGAAAATACATTTTCTCTCAAAACACTGGGAAACAGGGAGAGGGAAAAAACAGTAAGAGTTAACTATAAATAGAAAATAATGCAAGTTTCTATATACAAAGTTTGTTAATAAACCTCTTTTTTTGAGGGGTGCTGGGGAT
Organism: Hystrix cristata; assembly: GCA_004026905.1. Taxonomy (NCBI): domain Eukaryota; kingdom Metazoa; phylum Chordata; class Mammalia; order Rodentia; family Hystricidae; genus Hystrix; species Hystrix cristata. Next base: position 34,003 of record PVJO010002159.1, on the reverse strand, counting down.
TTTTGCAAGGGACTGCTGGGGATAATAAACCTTCCTAATGTTAGTGCTACAGAACTTTTTGAATCATTGTTGATTATAACATTTTCCTCTCTCAATGGAAGCAACAAGTGTATTGTATACTCCTACGAAATTAACATAAATTCTGTTTAATAGTCTTTCCTTGTAAAAAGGCACAACGATAGCCATGTCTTGACTGACAGCTCTTTAATAATTTCACTGGCACCATAAAACTGTTAAAAAAAAAAAAGACAACCTTTCATGAGAGGAGATAAATCAAGGGGAAATGACTTTTTTAGAAAATTGCTGCATTATGAAAAGGTCAGACGCTCAGATTAACACAGAAGGCACTTATGGAAAACATTTGCATTTCCTGTCAAGTGATCAAAAAATGAGCATGGAAAAGAAAACTAACATCCATTATCCTATAAGACATGTTTCCATGAGATCAATTTATTTTTGCTCTAAAATACACTTGATAAAATTGCTAAGATCATTTTTTTAAATTAAGTTTTAAAAATAAAACAGTCTCTAATTTGATTTGCCAGTAAAAATATAAATGTATCAACTTGTCATTTTTCAAAAATGTTCAAATGCAAAGAGGAACAAGTGGAGGGGGGAGAAGGAAGGGAAAAGAAAAAAGAAAGAAATGAAGAGAAAAAGTGGAAATAAAGCTTTTGTAAATAAGGAGGGGAAGAGGGGTTGAAGGGGAGAAAAGGGATGGGGGAAAAAGGTAGAATCAAGATATATTATGCACAGGTACAAATTCCCTATAATGGATGTGATCATTATGTGTATCTAAAGCATACCAATAAAATTAATTTTAAGAAATAATGTGCTTTTTGAGGCCTCCCATTAATGCCTTCTTTCACGACCTTTCTGATAGATACATGAACACATTGTCACGTAACTTTTGAAGCACATTATTCTAGGCTGGCCTGTTTGTGTTTGTGGCAAGAATCTTTGAACTGTCTTTAGTATGGCAAAAGTAATACTGTTTTAAAACAATACATCATGTACATAAAGAACAACTCACACTATTTTACCTAACCTTAACTTTTAAAACCTCCCCATATAAATTATACCATCAGTTTCATCAAACAATAGAAATTCATTTAGAACAAAGATTTCCTCACAGTTTATTGAGTCCTGTGTGCCCTGGGGTTAGAATCTTACCTAAAATGTAAATTCTCAAAAATATCTGTTTAAAAGAAAACATGAGTAACTGTTCATTAGTATCTCCTATTTATCTATATCTAGTTTCATTGTCTAGAGTATTCAATTTCTGTTACATGTTTGTTATCTCTGAAAAAGTTATTTATCTTATATAAATTACTTGTGGGTTTTTTGTTTTCATGTTGCCCTTGGAATATGTAACACAGTTCAAGATTTTAAGGTAGTGTAAAGGATCTCAGGAGATATGACTCAGATGACTGTTGAGGACCTTGGTGTACCATCTGCAATACCAATGTGTCTTCCTCACTTGTGTTGGTCTTTTAATATCTTCCATGTTCAGCACTTCTACATTCTCCACATGTACATTTAAGACCATAAACGTGAGAGATAATTTGAATTGTGATGTCTGCTAAGTGTTGATAGGAACTCAAATTTCATAGTCATTACTATCACTGCATCTGGAATATCCCATTTGACATGCATATTTTAGGGGTACAATCACATCCTTAGGCACATAAATAAGCCTGAAAATATGTTAACTCACTGCACTATTACTATCAGTACTCGATAGGCTCACAACTTATGTAAGAAGACATAATTAAAGATAAAATGTGAGTCACTAAACAGTGTTTTATTATATTGGAAGTGACAGTAAGACACATTTCTTTTATCGAAAATTGCTACAGTGTATGTTCTTAGATACTAATCTCCAGTCATATACTGGAAGGCACATTTCCTATAAAGGAGTTCAGGCATTCTTCACATAATTTTTCACTTTTGCTTAAGAGCAGAATAAGCAGAAATTCTAGCTCGTTACATCAAAATTATAAGCAACAATATGATGATTAAGTCACTGTGCATTAAAATACTCATTTTATCTTTGAAAGGAGACTTGATTTTAAACAAAGTATCTTTTAGAAAATCCAGATACAAATTAACTCCTCCGAAGTTGTTCCATGTTTTATAAGCAAAATTAATGTTGGAAGATTTCTGTTCCTAGAATGCCAGTTTTAGTTTTTGATTCTTATATTAACTTCTTCATCTGAATACATAGAGTGAAACTTTTTTCAACATTTCTCATTTTCTATATACTAACTTTTAGGATATATTTTGCACTAACACAGATTTAGCTAGATCACAGTTGTATTTTATTTTGACATTTGACAATTTTATTTTTTTTTTATTTTAAACCAAGAACATGTATTGGTACATTCTACATACATTGGTCACATTCATTACATTTATTCTGTACCTATACATGGTGCATCTTGGTTCTCCCCCCTCTCCCCCGCCCCTCCCCTCTCCTCCCTCCCTCCCTATTTACAGCAGGTTCATTGATTATTTTCCATATTTTCCCTTTCCCCTCTCTTTCCCCTGTTGTCTTTCTGCTTTTCCCCTTCTTTCTTTCTAGTACTCTATCATTCAGTAAAAATATTTTCTAACTTAAATTGCTTTTTCTTTGATAATGAATTGTTTACAAGATATATCACTTGGCATAAAGCATTTAGTGACTTCCCAGCAACATTTTTATTAATTAATTTTAGTTCATTCAACTGTGGTTAAAGAACATTATAGGAATATCTAATTAATAACTATTTTATAGCCCCAGATATTTGTAATGGCAATCACAAAATGTATAATATTAATAAAATCTTCAATAAGGAGTTTGCAGGCCAAAGTGATTAACAGAACAAAAGCCACAGACATTATTTCACAGCATACGGGCATGAAGCGTAACTGGAATAAGCTTTAAACAGTAAGCACTAAATGAGTGCACGTGATAAATTAGAAAATAAGAAGTACCTTTTACTAGAGTTATTAGGGAGACTCTAAGGCACTGTGGAATTTGGTCAAGCTGTGAGTAGTGTGAATATATATAAAGAGAGCATGTACTTCCAGGGAAAATTGGGTAACTGTTTTAGTAATTGTGGTCATTTTAGTTTGGCTAAAAAAGATGTCTTTAAACTGGAACATGATAAGAATCTCAGTGGGAGGTACAATAGGGGTTTGGGTTATTTTGATTCATAGGTGAAGAGTTACAGATTTTCCCAGAGGTAATGTGACCTTATTTTTTTTTAAACCAGATTCGTTTTTTAAACAATCACCTAGAAGAAGCAGATTCTGAAAGATGAGTACAGCATCCTCAAGAGAATAACAGAAGACAGACCTGATAAGAAGTTAAAGAATCGTTAAGGTTCCAAAACAATAAAAGTGCCAGAGTGAATACTGAATATAAAAAAGGCTAGTGAAGGGAAAACTGATGTAATTATTCATTTATTAGCTGTAAAAATGATATTCCAAAGTTTTGATTTGGGGAAAGAAACTTTTTTTCTAAAAAGTCAAATGCGTATATAGGAAGTATAAAATGGTAACTGTTTCGAATGCTGATTATCAATCTGGTTAAAATATGTTTAGCAGGAAATTAAAATGTATAATTTGAACCCAGAAATAAATATAAACACAAGAGTCAGAATATAAGTTAAGAATATGAAGATAGTGGTTTACATTTTTAATACAAATAAAAACTATGAAAAAGAGAATGGAGGATAAAGAATATAAAGTGATATGCTGTGGTATCCACTTATTTATTTGGAAGACAGAAGAAGAGAAGAAATGACAAGAGTAGAGAATACATGTCACTACAACACCAGGAGTTAAAGACATTCCGGTTAAATACAATAATAATGTAGAATATTGTGTATGTCAAAGAAAGTGTTCCAAGAATGGAGGTGATGATGTTCAATTGCTCTCTCTCTCTCTGCCTTTCCCTCTGTCTCACTCTCTTTTCTCTCTTTGTCTGTCTGTCTCCCTGTCTGTGTTACTCTCCAAGACAAGCTCAGTAAATACTGACTAGTTTCTAACATTTTATCTAACAACCTCAATCATTTTTAAAATAGTTCAAAATCAGACTGTTGATCATAGTATTCCAAATAATTCACATTAGATTTGTGTTTAGGAGGGAAAGAAGATATGGTAAACCATGTAATACCAATAAGATTGTTTAACATAATTCAAAATATGTTTTCTTATAAAGTCATTGTTATATGGAAAATACCAGTGGTATATATATATGGTGTGTATATATATATATATATATATATATATATATATATATAAAACTATAATAGCAATAAAAACACTACAAGTACAGAAACGTACCCTGTAAAAATTCCTCCGTAGTGTGTACATTTCCACGTTTTCTTTAGCAATGGACACAGCAATTAATGATGCAAACAGTTAAGTACTCTTGCAGTACTAAAGGAAAGATACTTGAAAGATTATTTTTTAACTTTTTTAAAAAATTAGGACAGAATACAGTGATAAAAGTATACGTTATAAATAGCAAGCAGTCAGGAAGTCAACAGTGTCTTTTATCAAATCATTGCTTAACCTGTCTATATGAATGATTTTCAGGAAAGAGTAATTTTTTACTCTGATGAATTAGGTATCCTCTTGATAATAATAATACGATAATCTCTAGGAACCAACTGTGGAGTGTGGTTTGTTACAACATGCTCTCGTCTCTCAGAACTACCAGATGATCCGGCCTGGGGTTTGGCCACCCTCACAGCAGAACCATGTGGCTGTACCCAGAAATACACGCGGGTCCTCCAGTTATGTGGGCTCACAGTTAAAATGGATGCAGAATAGATGGCAGACAGAGACATACCAACCAATTTATGCTTTCCTACAATGTATAAAACATCGTCAGTTGCCATAGAAGTTAGTACCATAAGAATGTAAAATAATGTAAAATGTGAATATGTGAAAAACAGAAACAGAAGAATCTGATTACTGTCATGATTTTGTCCTGAAATTAGCAAAACTGCAATTACAAAAGACAACTTGTTTACCAACTGCAGGATGAGAAAGTAGAAACATTTGAAAAGAGTAAGAAAGAGAACTAATTTACTAACCGCAGGACAAGAACAAAGAATCATCTGAAGAGGATTTAATCCACAGACCTTTTAACATTTTCCCTTTTATCAACTGTAGCAGGTCTCCTTCTAGCCATAGTCTGAGAAGAAAATACTATCAAGAAAGGAAAAGAGGGGTTGGGGATTTAACTCAAGTGGTAGAGCGCTTGCCTAGCAAGCACAAGGCCCTGAGTTCGATTCCCAGCACCAAAAACCAAAAAAAAAACAACAAAAAAGAAAGGAAAAGATTTTGTAATCTTTTTCTTCCTATTTTCTTATCAGTGGGTATTCAGCGGCTGAAATGGCTGATCCTCACTTTTTGGTTCACTTTTTGGTTCACACTGATCCCCACTTTTTGGTTCACACCATTGTGTGGCCACTGTTGTGTGGCCCTCCCCTTACACGTGCACTAAACTCATTAGCTTGCTTCCAGTACACAGACATACACACACTACAATGAAAGTGATGCTCCATGATCAGGTCACATGTACTGTGTTTTAGACACTCACTTTCTCTTACTCTCTTTCTCTTGTTGTTTTAAATCACTAAATCTTACAATAATTCATTGCTTCCTGGACTTTTGGCTAAGATCAAGCATACAGTAAGGCATTATACAGACATAAAAATCCAATATATCACGTAACACTTTTAACATGTAATTTTATATACATTATATATAAAACAGCCTATCTCCCTTAGAATTTCTAGCAAACATTACCTTGTCTTCTTTAGAATTACTAGCAAAATAACTACATATAAAATATGAATCATAAATTCACAGTTTGAATTTAGTTAATTTGATGTTTTTAATTCTTAAAAAAATTTAATGATTTGGCTTGTCAAAGCAAAGGAGACACAACTTCTGGAAATACTGGTAACTTCTGTCTCATTTTGCAGTATTTGTAGAACACCGTGTAATATTTATTCAGTAAATTAATATTGTTCTATTAAAGCAAAATGTACAAAGAAAGCTAAATATGTGAAAAACTCAAAAGCTATAGGGTGGAAAAGACCAGACTAAGAATACCCTATGGAATTTGTTTTAATACTTAAAAAGTATCACAGGTGTTGATATTTGCATGATACATTCCAGCAGAATTTATAGCAACTTAGCAGCTGTACTGTAAATAGTGTCTTATAAAAAGTCTATTAAGCAATAATTGCTATTCAATATTCATGATTTAATGAAAGTGACTTGTTGCAATTTTAAGCCATTTTTGAGTCATCATTATGTAAAACTTTGACGTGCACAAGTTGTTTATATCAGATAGCCTGAGAGAAAAGATATGCACCTATTCTCCTTTTTCTCCACCATGTAAAGAAAGAGGAAAATGTTGCCTTCCACTTAAGTATTTTTCTTCCATGTGTATGCAAGTTTGTGCAATTATAACAAAAGATTTTAGAGTTGTATTTTACATTCTTAACACTTGGATATTGAGGATCATTACATTAACACTTGCAAAAAAAGTACTTGGAAAATATTTTGTTTCATACTTGTAATTCTGGTGATGAGAATTTCTATGTGTTTTGATAAAGCATTATTGGCTTATGTTAAAATTTCTAAACAAATACCTACATTTTCAGAGCAAAGATACATATTTACTGTCCAACCACATGAAAACATCCATTTCTGACAGTCGCAGCCAATACACGAACTCCTTTAGAGTCCCCAGGCAACGAGACAGCATGGTGGATGAGTTACAGCCTCTGCAGGGGCAGAACAAGTTTACAAAAAATACTTATAATAGAAGGTAGAGTGTATTGAAATCTGATGACATTTTCTTTAGTGAAAAATTATATAAAACTTTGGCCCAAAGAGGACACTGCACATAATCACAGAAAGATACAGCTAAAATCAGCCTCAATTAGCCCTTCAATTTTTATACTTTGATGAAGAGATGGAATTGGGGATAAAAAGCTTTTCTACTTTAAACTGAGGTGCACATAAAATATTTTTACTTTGCTTAGATAGCATTTGAAGATAATCAGAGTATTATTCAAAGGTATATTCTTATCTTGTTTTGATGACTATATAATGTGGTCATGAAGTTTGTACATAAATTTCACTTTATATCTTTAAATCACTGGTTGTAAGAAAGGTTAATTCATTTAAAGATTAACAAAGGAGAAGAGTCTTAATGGCTTATACTTTCAAGTATAGAAAGTACTCCCGGAAACAGAAACCTTTTTTTTTTATACCTCAAGGGAAGTGGGTTTCCCAGAGGTATCAGTTGTTGACGCGCTCCCTGGTCCTTCCGCTAACACTTTCGTGTGCGTTTCATACAGGGCCATGTCTCTGAGACAACAATGCAAACATCTGAATGGGGAAATTAAGACTGATTGCAGGACCTCAGGCCCCACCCGAGTTCACTAACTGTCCCCATGGTGCCACTTGTAGCAAATGAGTAAAATCCAAAATCATATTTTTTGCATTCAGATGACATTTTTAAAGTATCCCTGTAATCTGAAACAGCTCTTCAGTTTTGTTTGGTTGTCGTTTTGGCTTTTATAATTTTGACAACTTGAACACCACAGACCAATTCTACTGCAGTAGAATGTTTCTCAGTGTGGGTTTGTCTGATGTTCCTTCGTGACTACATCAAGGCTATGTAACTTTCGCTGGAGTATCATACAGTGATGTTGTATTCTTTGCACTGCCTTGTATCAACTGGCCCATGTCCCAGCATATCGTATTTCATTAATAATTATGTTAACTTTCATCACTTTACCATGGTGGTATCTTCTAGTCTTCTTCACTGTAAAGTTACAAATTACCCTCTTGCTTTTTCTAACTATTCAAGTTGAAAGTACTTTGAGACTAGTAAATATCCCATTCTTCATCAAATTTTCATTTTGTTCATTCATTTACCCACATAATTGTTTGCACATGATTACCAACATTATTCAGTAGGTGATAATTTGGCACTATCATTACTCTGATTTTCAAAATCTTCCACACTTGGCTTCTTCCAGACCCTTTAGGCTGACTTCTGGGTCCTTTGGGCACACTCCTATCAACCTTGATCACTTCCTTGTCTTCTGGAATAAGGTATTCCAGGTTCATCTTGTTCCTTGTTTCAGGTTAGAATCAACCATTACTTCGAGGATCTGTTTCCTTTTAGAGGGGGACAATATTTAGAAACTAAAGTGTATGCGTGAGGTGTGCTGGTTACAACCTATTGTCATTGCTCCCTGTCTTACTCCGCTCAATAAGTGGAATAAGAAATATACACATTTATGTGTGTATATATAGATACACATATATGTACATACGTACATACATATATGTATATAGAGAGTATATAGAGAGATACATTTAAATTTATATTTATTTTTTACTAAATATATTAAAAACTATGAAATCAAGGCAATTCTCCTAATTCTAATATAATAATTCGGGATTTATTCTGATTTCTCCCTTTCCATTTTGTATATTCCTATCTTAACAGAAGAAAGTTGGCTCCCACTTTTTTCATATACTATCTGTTAGATCATCCTGAGTAATAATTTTTTTAACATAAACTAACTCTGCTTCCAAATCCACAAGATGTACTTCTTGGTTTTTTTTTTCCCCTTTTTTTTTTTCGGTGCTGGGGATCGAACTCAGGGCCTCGTGCTTGCGAGGAGGCACTCTAACCACTGAGCTAAATCCCCAGGCCTAAAATGTACTTCTTGCTCTTGCTGCCCATAACTGCATGGCCTTTGACACTCGTTCTTCCTCCTCTTCCCTAATCACTTATACCCTCAATGGATACCATTCACTCTCCAGTTGACGAATGACGTAACCCTGGTCAGGCTGGGACCCTCTGCACAGGGTCAGTGCTGTGTGTTCACAGCTGACATCCTACAGTAGTGGTTCCTGGGTGAGTGTAAGCTATTCTTGTTGTTCCGCCTCCAAAACCTCCACTAGATCACAATCCTACATGAACACCCTCCTAAACCTACATGAGGACAGAGGTCTCATTCCGAACTTTCACAGCTTGCCTCACCTGGTTTGAACATCCACAATGCTCTCTTCCACTTAAAGGATTCAAGACTGAATCGCTCAAAAGCACACAAAGAGGAAGAATCCCCTACTCTTTTCTAGCCCTAATCCAATGAAATTTCTGCCCCTACTACTCTCCCAAACTTCCTTAATTCTCAAAGGAAGTTTATTTACTATTTATAGGGCAAATTCATTCATAACTATAACAATATGCCTTGTTTATTATCTCAGACACTGTTTTGCTAGTACAGGATCTCATTATGTAGTTCCGCCTGGCCTTAAACTCACTATCTAGTCCAGGCTGGCCTAGAATTGATGGTGATCCAACTGCCTCGGTCTCCCAAGTGCTGAGATTGAAAGCATGCGCCATTAAGCCCAGCACTAAGACATTCCTAATTCCTTTTCTTGGTTCCATCTTTCTCATAAAAGCCATCCTAGTTTGGGCAGTATTTAGTAGGTATTTTTTTCCAATACTGGCCTCTACGTTATCAAATCCAATTATTAATCTTCACTCCTCTTAACCTAAGAAATGACAGGAGCAGTATTTAACAGAGTTGATCATTGCCTCCCTCTCTGACATACTCACTTCCCGTGGCTTCTACAATGTCCCATTCTGCTTTTCCTTTCTACCTTGGTGGTCCCGCTTCTCGATGGCCTTCAACAGCGTCTCCTCTTCTCTCTCTTACACAGTCACTTGCGGGGTTTGCCACAGGGCTCACTCCCTGGAGCTGCTTGTTTATTTCAGTTGTGACATAAATGATATTTTTCAGTTAAATTGCTTTAGAGACTATTTAATTGATGACACCTCCCAGGTGAGGATAATTCAGCAAAAGCCTTGACCTGCTTGAACCATGTTCTCAGACAACATGCTGCACCCATTAGTTATTCCCACTGCGTGGTGCAATGTGCTGAAACGTGACAATTTATTTCCACTACTGCTCATCTCTCCCCAATGTAAGTCTCAGTTATATTAATTACTGCTACGTTTCTTTAGAGGAAACGGATTCTACTTTTAACTCTACCATCCTCCTAAACTGCCGTCTCCTCCCAATACTCCTTTCAGTAAATTCTTGACACAGTTGACAGAGAATTCACAAAACACAACCCAGGGCATACATTCCTCTGTTAACAACCCTGAAATGACTATAACTCATTTTTCCCCCCACAAAGCCAGCATTCTCACAAAAGCATACAAGGTCTTGCATGATCAGACCTCTTCTTACTTCTTTGAGTTTAACCCTTGCGTCCTGCCCAGACTGGCTCTATTTCAACCACACTGATCTCCCGGACACTGCACAGCACGTGCCAGCACGCTCCTGCTCACCTGAGTCCTTCGCTCTAGTCTTCTCTCTGCCTGGATTTCTCTTCTCCAGACACACAGCTCATCAGGGTCCTCACCAATTCACCGCTTGGCTCAAGCATCGCCATCACATCTCTCTGCCCACTGTCCTCCATCCTCAGCATGCCAGATCTAACTCAACCTTCTCTGTATTTTTCTAGCCTTTAGCCCTTTAAAAAACATTCAATCTACTTCACATACTCTGTGATGAGGAAAGCTTTTCTCTTTACAGTACGACGTAATGCACCCCTGGCAGGGATGGGAACCGGTGTCTGTTTTGCTCACAGATACCTGCTAAGAACCTGTAACAGTACCTGCCATGTTTTAGATGAAAAGCAAGCAGTTGATGAATAAACAGGTGAAAGCATTTACTATAAAACAATCCATCAACATCACCAATAAAAGATCAGAACATACTTGGATTTAAGGTAGACAATATTTTTCTCTATCTTTGATCCAGTAAGGTTATAACTATACCAAATTCACTTAAGATTTATTTTAAAACACCACTGAATATTGTATCTAATCCTACCATAATGATGAAATGTCCAGGTATCATTAAACAAAAAATTAGGTGTAGTCATTCTTTTATGTCCCCATAGTAACTTATTTGCACTTTAGAAATGACAAGCCACCATTATTTATATAATACAGTCTGTTCATTTCCTATTATTTTGCATTATTCTCTAAAGAGAAATTATAATTTTATAAATACATCAACCAAAGCCTCACATTTTCCTAGTACTTTTCTAGATTTTTTAACTTTGAATTTTTGAACCATGAATATGTTTTTATAGTTCAGTATAGAGCGTAACACTTTCAGCACTACTGCACACATTTTGTAAACTTTTAGCATGATCATATGGTATAAAACTCCACAGCACAAACACTGAGTAATTCACCAAATGTTCATCCCTTGCCATACTGTATGTGACTTTCGTTTTGAAAGTATTGCACCGTCACATACCTACATTTCTCTTATTCAAGTCTTCTCACTCGCGTGGTTGGCACACCTGCTGCACTACTGACTTCCCTTGTCGAAGGGGCTTAAACACCCCGATTCTCCCATCACAGAGCTCTGTTGCGCTCTGTATATAGCCGTACCTCATCAGCATAGTTTCCAGCATTTCCAAAAACATGCAATATAAATTAGTGATGAACAAAGTTTTTACAACTATATAATTTATAACAGTTTATGTATTACCTCCACTTTCTTCTTCTAACCAAACTTCATGCCCCCTGAAGACAATGCTTCTTCTGCCCTCCCATGACATTCTGTTATGTGACTCACATACAGAGTGTAGAAGCATGGATGTCTCCCACTGTCCCCTGTAACTTCCTCCTAAAATTATCACTTTCGAATCTCACATCATCAGGCTTTCTTATTTTTTTATATAAATATCTATATATTTTCCAACCTAATTATTTTCCAATAGCCATTGTTTCTTCTATATTGTAACTCGTCCAAACAGAATTCTATTCTTAATTCCCCTATAGATGGTACTTAAAATAATTTTGATGACAATGATTCTTCTTCCAGCCAACTTCAGCCACTAATTTCTACAGTTATAATCTCTCTCATGTTATTACCAATAACATTAGGGGTCCACAATCTAAAATTTAACCTCACTCCTTCCTATATTTCAACTCCAACAATTCTTCCATCCCACAGTGTCTCATTTCCCTCACCACACTTGTGTCCTCCCTTCTCTACTGACCCAGTGTAAGCCGATGATTACTAAAGTGACTTTTCCTGCAGTCTCACCACCCTTTCCTCTCACTTCATCATATGCACTTAGGAACGCTCCATCCAACTCTGCCTTTACACACTTGCATCAGTGTATGTTAGACAGAAAACATATGCTCAGTATTTGGTCTCACTTTAAACTAATGATCACTAAATTCATGTGCGCCCAGAATCATACACTTTGCCCAGAACATTAAATTTCTACTTCCTCTTAAAGGTCATTACCCTATAATAACACATGCCTCAATTCAAATTCTTTAGTCCCTTACCTTCTAAATGGGCTCTTTCTTTACACTTTCCCATCTGAGCTCTTTGCAATTCTGTTATTCCAGTTGTACAAATAAATAAATAAATAAATAAATAAATAAATAAATAAATAAATAATCTTTTTATTCTTCTTTATTTCTCACGGTCTGAAACAAAAGTGGTTGGTTCTTACAGATTGTATTAAAATATACTCAGAATTCATCCTCTTGGTATAATCTCCTCTGCCACTAACGTGAACTAAATCATCGCCATCTTTCCTCTGGATTATTGCAGTAACTTCAATAGAGGTCTCTCAGACTCAACTCTTGTCCTTGAAGCCATGTATTTTCTTAAGAAAACCAGAGTAATCTTCCCTTGAGTTTGGCTCATTTTCTTTCTCTTCCTCATAAATGTAAGTTCTGCAATGACTGAGATTTTCCTCATTTGCTTACTCTTAATTCCCAGAGCACAGAGCTGCGTTCATTCAACAAATACTTATAAAGGACATTTGCCTAGGCACTTGCAGGGCAGCACAAAGATAGGAAAGCCTGCTCCCCTTTCGGAAGACAGAGTCATTAAACAGGCCGGGGAGATGACGCAGAATGACAAGTTTAAAAATGTTATGCAAATCTTTGATAACATCTTATATTTATTCGTAGCTAGAAAGATTAATTTTTATTTATAAATGATTACAAGCTGCAACTGATGCTTTGAATATAGCATTAATTACCTTTTAATGGTTTTAGAATGCATGAAATTGGACAATGAAAATATGACTTGCTGTTTGATAGTGTTTACCTGGTTCATGTTAAGTTAATGAAGCAAAACTGAGGAGGAAACAGGAATGATCACGGAAGATACGAATAAGTTAGTAAATGCAGACTATCACTTTTTCCAACTGATTAATGCTTTTTAGAGAAATGAGAAAAATTAAGTTGAACAAAAAGACTAATCTTCAAGAAATGAGGAAAAATAAGCGAGACATATTTAGAAAAAAATATAACTTATCTTTACTTAAATACACAGCCACATTTTTAGATATTATGAAGATACATCTGTGATACTGCTAGTCAACACTGATACTATTACTATTACAAAAAGACAATTTTACATGTGCCTTCTACAATATGTGATAAAAGAACAAAGCAAATAGTCATGATGAGAAAGTAGGCAGAGACTTTAATTAAAGGAGCAAGCACAAGAAGATTAAAACTGCTATTTCCCCTTTATGGCTATTTTCAAAATGAAGCACAATAAAAGTATATTAGACTAATAATTGAAACATTTTAGTCTAATTGTGTCTAATGACTTTAGAACTTTTGCTAATGCTTCTCCAAGAATATACACTGAATAGCACATAAAAGTTTTAATTTTTTAGTTAGGAAAGTAGAATATGCTTATCATAAAAATATCAACCAATCCAGAACTGTTTGATTTGAAAAGTGAAATCTGGTATCTCAAGGATTACTCTTTCAACAATTTTGTTTTTATTATTTCAGAATTTTTTTAAGAATTTAGCATCAAAACTAGGCTTTGTGCAGGTTGATGTGGAGAATGAAAATGTAAAAAAGACACATACAACCCCCATCATAGTGAGAGGCCACAATGAGAACTATAAATTCCCATGGGATACAAAAGAGGGAGAAATAACTTCAGGTGAGGAACAGCATAAAAAGCCACGGAATAGAAAGCATTTGGAATTTACTCTGAAGGATGGATTTACGTCTGTTATCTCAGAATATTCTTTACTGCAGAATATAAAACCTTCGCAGCTTTGCCAGCGTCTGATAGTGGGGGTGCAGCTACTCAAGCAGTGCCACAGAATTAAGTCAGGTCAAACCCTTCACTGAAAATGACAACTGCATTGGAATTGTGAAGACAAAAAAGGCCTCACTCAGTTCAGCCAGATCAGCTAAGTGAATGCCCAACATGAGAGGGAGACAAATTGTGCTTGTTTTCAGTATGGGACGATTACTAGGGCCTGGAGGGAAATGTGAGAATACTCACACGCAAGGGGCAGCAGGGTGTAGAACATCTGCAGTGGGCCAGTGGAAGTGATCAGGTTTTAACAACCCCAGCCCAGCCAGTCTCGTAGGGGTGGAGGGAAGAATGGTTGGAAGGAAGCTGGAGCTTACCCTGCAGTCTGGCTCAGAAGAGCTGAACTCATCACATACAAGGTGATTAGATCCAATAGAGATGGTAAAATTGGGGTAGAAATAACCGTTCTTTTATCAAAGGATGACTAAACTGGCAGCTGTAGATTTAGAGTTTTACATTTCTCAAAGTAATGAAGATTTTCATAAAGTATAAAATTTGATAACATGGAAAGACCGGCAGGTCATATGATCACACAATAAAAGAAAAAGCAAAGTAAAAATAATCAAAGGAGAAGAAAATATAACTTCAAACTAGGTGAAGCAGAAAGCAATGTGATATCATTTACCCTTATGAAAGTCACAAAATTCTAAATATCAAGAGGTAAATTTTTTAAAAAGCCTTGTAAAATGTGCATGTTACCCATGACATTTAAAAATTCCATAGAAAGGCCTATAGTGGGTATATACAAAACATCGGCACACATGGAAATAAACGACAAAAAATTTAAACATACAACGCAAATGTGGAAGTACATAATTAACTACTCAAAATCTGATGATTGCAGTACTAAATGGAAAAATCTTTTGGTGATGACAATGGAAGTCATAAAAATAAAACTGCATATTGTATGAACTATTCAGCTTATTTTTTAATCCTGGATAATGTAAAGCTGATAGTCAGGAAAACAGAAATCAAGATTCTATTTCCTTCTGAGATGGAAAACTGAAAAAAATTATGCACATACAATGAATTCTGATGCTATTTAAATTTCTGTCTCAAGGTTATTCTTGAGGCTTGCATCAATTCTTTGAGCTCTATAACATATTGCAAAAATATCTTCCCAAAACCTTTCAAAAGATATGCTGCACTTTCAATATTTGGATACGTCCAAATTAAAAAAAAAATGAGGAGCAAATAATAATCAACATCATTTTTACACAGAAAATATAATTGATAAAAAACTGAATATTTTCCTCAGAGAAATGGGAGTCTTGGTGATTCGTATACTTTATTGATTCTGTGAGTATTACGGGATTTGAAAATTACATGTAACCCTTAATGCTTCACAGTAGCTGTTATCATTATTACAAAATAAAGTAATCTAAGTCTCACATCCAGCTTTTCGTCTCAATCACATGACACTTCTTCAGTAGTACAATACTATTTAAGAACTGTTTGCTGCCCAACAATGTTTTGTACACACACATGAATTAACATTCATCAAATGTTTCAATGGACATGGGACTTCTTCTGTTTAGACTATTAGATTATATATATATAAAATCTCCTATATCAGTCCCAACACAAACTTCAACACACATGTATATTATGCTGGACATACAATCAACATACAATCTTGCAACATACAATCTCGCAACATACAATCAACTATGGTAAAAAATTCTACAAAATGCACTAATATGGCTACACACAGTTGCCCTAACCAGGGAAGTGATCAGCAATAGAGGATCTTGAATCCTCAGTTTAAGGGTATCATTCATTCTCTCACCAATTGCCACCTTCTGTAATTTTATAGTCACTTAAAATAAAACTAGCTTTTTCTAACATTCTGTATTAAACATTTTTGACAAAATTATCTGGGGGTTTTACTGTTCTTTAGAAAAGTTTGTGTGTATACATCATTAATATTACAAACAGGCATTGCCTCACCAACTTCACTAACAAATACCATCTTATATTGCTTTATCTGTTTATTATTGGTTCAAGTACTTATATGCCATAATGTTGAAGTCAATATTCGCCATCTCAGTCATCCACCCTTAAATTTTCCGAGAACACTAGAATCTTAATCAAAAGGGTGCCTAAAGTCACTAGGTAAAATCAACTGAAGAATCAGGTTACTCCACCACTGTCTTTGTTTACATCATTATTACAAGAGTTAAAAAAACTCCCAGCTCATGCACATGACCCTGTATATTCTGAATGTAAATCTTCAAGTAGACTTCAGTAGATCCAAACTTTCAGGCTGAATCAGGCTTAGAACAATCACAGATACAGACGAATTTCACTTAGTTATCTCTCTCCAATTGTATGTGACTCAGACCATACTGGAGGACTCCCCAAAATTACCATCCCTGGGATAGTATAAATCATCCAAAGAAAGATTGAAAAGAAGATTGAAAGAAAAAAAATGAATTAAAGCTTTTCTAAATTTCTTCTTTCACCCTAGGAAATTACGAAATGTTTAAACAACATTCCTCATTTAACTAATAAAACTAAATAAAAGAAACAACCATGATTAAAGCAGAATAAACAGATCACCAAAATGACCCACTGTTCTTATTCCGTGGCATTTTATTAAGTATGGTGGCATTTGGAAACGTGATTACCCGAATATGAAGGCAACTTATTGCCAAAAAAGCCCCTTAAGAACCCAACCTTCAGTTCTAGCAAAGAGCCACATCCCTTTCCCACAGAGAGCTAGAAATAAATTTTATGTAAGATTAGGAAGCAGTGGTCAACCTATAATTTGGTTTTTTTTTTTAGATGAAGAATCTAAGGTTCGAATGAATAAATTTCTTACATGTCACATGTCTTTCCAAAGATCATCTTCAGCTGGTTTCTCTAATCTTTGGACGTCTTCTGAACACAACCATTTCTAACTTTTCTACCACACAACATTTTCAAGCATGTCTATATAGCAAGCCTTGGAGGAGAGATAAGAGAGTTCTCTGAGGCACAAGACAGATTTACTTCCAAGGAAGATAGTGTCTTCCTCCAGGAAAAAGATTGGGCAGGTTCGCTAACAGTCTCCATGTATTAGTTTTTGTTGCTCTTTTAACAAATCGAAGCGACTTAAAGCACCAAACTCTATCGTGTTACATTTCCAGAGGTCAGAAATCTAGAATGAGTCTCACTGAATTAAAATCAACTTGTCAGCAGTGCTTTCCTTTTGGGAGCTCTAAGAAAAGAATTTATTCCCTCATCTTGTCAGCTCTTGTGGACTTGTCTGCTTCCTTTGGCCTGTGCCCCTCTCTACTTTTCTTCTTCAAAAAAGGCAGTGTAGTTCTCACACCACATCACTCTGTATCTGACTCTCCTGCTTCTCTCTCCTGAAGGGCACTTGAGTACACTCAGGTGAGCTGGAAAAACCCATAAAACTTAGCCTATAATAAAGTCAGCCTATTAGCAACTTGGATTCCATCTCTTACCTTAATTCTTTGACATGTAACATTAAATATTTGCAGCTTAACATTGTGATATGTTTGTGAGTCCATTAACGTGGCTACCATGCTTCTCATTATATATTGAAATTTCCTGTCCTATAATGGATATCAGTGTAGGTAAACATGTCACATGTCCTTTGCTATGTTACTCTGGGGAAAATGTGGCTCAGGAAACTGACACAAAGGATGTTACTCTGACTACTGCTGTTTCTGAGTAATAATCATCCTTTGTCTCTGACCTACTGGGCTTGTGACTTCTCCCAGAACCCATGAAATTACAGCAGGCTAATTTGGAAGCTATCCACCAGAGTCAACTCTTAAAACTTTATCATTCTTGCCAATGTATCCTAAGTGCTAAACCAGAATTTATTTCAGATCTGTGTTGGCATCATGATTTCTAGGAGAACTGGAAACTCTTATGTAGATAAAAAGAAAGGCTCTTCCAGTTAGAATGATGTTAGGGAAATAGAAGTGGGAAGAGAAAAGAAAGAGGAAAGATGTTAAAAAATTTTATCTAAATCATAGGATATTATCTTGGAGTACATTATAATGCTCCAACATAGGAAAATTATTTGACAACTACTTGTAAAAACCATTTTAAGAACTTCCATAGACCTTGGAAAATCTGCAAAATAGAGGGCTCTAGGTAGCTGTTGAACATAACTGCCCTATTTTCAATCAAACAACAAATCACTGTCAAAATCCAACTACAAGAAATAGCATGTTGAGTCACTAGAGGAATTTCCACAGGACTCATAGATACTGCTTCGTTGTAAAACAAAAGGCATCAAATTAAATTAAAAGAATTCCAACATATAAGTATCCCAAATAGTTAGCCTCAAACTTGGCTCTCTGTTAGTCTACTTAGGTCTGTAACTGAACCAATGCCATTCCTGTACTTACGGCATCAATTATACCTGCTATGTGCCACAGGTAACGATTAGCTGGAGTCTAAATTTTTTCAAGTTTATGTTCCTGCCCTTTGTCTTAAGAGCCCAATTTATCAGGTTTTACATTCTAATTTCAGGTCTACTAGTTTAGGTCTGTTCAAATCAGACCTCATGCCTGATTTTGAGAAATTTTGTTCTGTACTAAACCATGACTACCATTGCTAAAATCAGTGAAGTGGTGACTAAAAAAAAATTCACATTATTTGGAGAGAAAATTAGAAGTGTAAAGAACAAGAATGCTTACTTCGTTTAATGTAATTTGTTTTTTAGAAATTGAGATGTTAACATTACCAGAATGACACAGATGTGTCTTTTCACTCGTTTTAAGAAGTTGACATTGTTTTCTATCAGTTAGAATTTTATTCTTAAACCATCACTGTTGGTAATGAAATACATTAAACAGATTTAGTGTCAGCAACATAGCATGGAGACATTTTCTAAGGCCTTCAAGCAGCCAAAAAAGCTCAATATTAAAACTCATTAATTTAAACCCCGGGAGATGTTACTGAGTGGCCAAGATTCATGTAAAACTGACCTTTTTTTCTTTTTAAAATTCAATTTAAAAAAACAAATTAAAATGTGCAATTAAATATTCTGCACACAAAATGTTGATTTCCTTTCGATTCAAAGCCTTTGGCTAACAGTCTCCTTTTTTTAGTGGAAGAACGGAAATATGAGTACACTGGCAGCATAATTTGCGATTTGGTTTTTATCCCAATGTCAGACTTCACTTTCTTCAGACTTTTAAAAACAAAAATGTGAGCTTTATTGTTGTTATATTAGATATTAGATATCATGAGCCATTGAGCGCAACACCTTGATTAGTAAGATTATTTAAAGTACGACTTAGTGCCTTCTCATGATGGCCTCAGGATGGGAAAATTCTCTGTTCTGTTCTTCTCTGGCTTCACAAACTCTGCACTTATTTCACAGAACAATAGCCCACCCTTTCCTTACTTGAGCTCGTATATTCTTTGAGAACAAAGCTGTTATTTTATGTTGTAGATCATTTATACTAGATGGTCAATAAATTTTGAATAAATAAATGAATTGAGCAACAGACAACAGGTCTATTTTATTAAACTTACTATTTTTTAATTAATTTAAATTTATTCTAAGGACTTACCTTTAAGCAAACATTTCTCTTTTTCCAATTAATATTCATCACCTCACATTTTCAGAGGAAAGAAAAAAACAAAAGGCATTTAGACATCACATTTTAACATTTCTAAAAGTCTTTTTTTTTTTTTTTTATGCTGGGAATTAAACTTGGGGCCTGGCGCATGCTATCCATGTGCTACAGCACTGAGCTACACTACCTGTCTTACTTATTAACTTATCATTTTTGAGACAGGTTCTAAATTGCTGACGATGGACTTGAACTTCAGATAGTTGTTGCTGTACATCACCTTTTCTCTGAACATTTAGAGACATAACAACTTATTGGACACATAAAATCCTAATAATTAAAAAGAATTAGGGCACCTAAATCCTCATCACATATTTTATCCTACTCTATCACATAATATACAGTAGGCAGAGTTTAAATCAAGATATATTCTATGTCTAAATATATATGTAAAATATATAGAGTTGATATTATATGTAACAAAATTTATACAATGTATATGGAAACATACAAAATGACTTGGCTCATCAAAATCTTCCATTTCTAACAGAAAACAGTAAAAGTTACAGGAAAATAAAAGAAGAAGCACTGAATACAAATTAAGCAGTTTAAATGAGCCAAGCATCACGTTCCCACATAGCTGTAATCCCCGTCCTGTGGGAGGCTGAGACCGGGGATCACTGGTTCACGTGCAGGCTGAGTAATGAGAGACGGAGTAAGACCCTGTCTCGAAACAAAAATTAAAAGGCTGCTGGGGATGTAGCTCAATGTGAAAGCTGTGCTTTCCACCTCAGCACCAAAAATCGTAGTCAAAATTAAGGGAACAAACTGGACATCTCAATGGGAGAACAATTTTATTTTTTTGTCAGGAATACAAAATCAACATAATTTATTAAAAATAATTTATGTGCTGTTTTGTGAATTCATATCCAAGAATACAAAGAATTGCAAAGATAAATGCTAATCACTGCTCCCAAATGCCTTTCCATTTTCGTAGGGCAACTAAGTGTGACACAATCAAGGCACTGTGAACCTTTCCATCCTCCTGAAGAAGCCCTGATGGACTTTACTAGACTAATGAATTCTATTTCGTTATAAATCCTGGAAGAAATGGAAAATTAATTATTTGTTATGTGAATATATTTTTTCATCATTAACAGTTTGAAAACTCTGAAAGAATTTTATCTACAGTTGACCCTGTGCCAAGTTATGTAAGATGCAAAACACATGTAATAATATATCCTCTTTACCAACACTTAGTCCTTCATTATTGTTTTCAAGTGTTTTTTTTTCTTTTCTGTTTTCCTATCCCATTTTCTTTTCTTAATTTAGGGGTTTTTTTGGGTAGTGAAAGATTTACTGGCAAAGAAATTCCTGTTTTTCTAGAAATGTCTTTATTCTGCCCTCAGTTTTGACGGTTAATTTTGGAAAATATTCTAGTGTATTTTTTTCTTTTGAACATGCTAAATGTATCAATCCATCATCTTCATATCTTCATTGTTTCTGATGACCATACAGCCATCATGTATACTATCTCATCCTTCACAGAATGTGTAATTTTTCTCTGGACATTCCTTGGACTTCTTGGATCTGTAAGATTTTTATTTCACCAATTTCAGATGTTTGCTACAATTTATTCAAACCTTTTTATGTCAATTGCTTCATTTTCTCTCTTTAGATTTTACTTTTTAAAGCAGTCTTAGGTTCACAGCAATACTGAATAGAAGGGACAGCGATTTCTCACGTGCCCTCTGCCTCCCACATCATCAGCCTCCTCATAATGAATGTCCCCACCAGAGTGGTTTACTTGTTACAACTGATGAACCCACACTGACCATGAGCCCACATGTTTATATTAAGGTTCACTCTTGGTGGTGCCTATACTACAAATTTTAGACAAATCTATAAGGACATGTATCCGTCATCATGGTGTCATACAGAGTTTTATAAGCCTTCTGTGCTTCACCTACTCATCCTCACCTCCCTCTAACACTAGGCAATCATGGATCTTACTGTGTCCACAGCTGTCTTTTCCAGAATGGCTCACACATGGTGTTGTACAGTGTGTAGTTTTCCAGATTAGATTCTTTCACTTAGTGATGCACAATTAATTTTTCTCTCTGTGTCTTCATGGCTTAATAACTCTCTCTCTCTCTCTCTGTCTCTCTCTTTCTCTCTCTCTCTCTCACTGAGTAACACTCTCTTGTCCGAATGGATTGTAGGATTGTAGCTCATTTTTCCACTCTGTCAGGGGTTTCTATCAGATACTTCTCTTAAGTGATAGATTCATTTACATTGAGAATATGTCTTCCAAAGGCTCAAAGCTGAAATACCAGTTTCCTATGCGTCATTATTCATACAAAATTGTTTTTCTGTTAAAAAAAAAAAGCTGGTTCTGATGCAACTCAATCATAAATGTGCTTACTTTTGACAAATCCATTTTGCTGCACTTTGCAACAGAGTTTTATGAATCCTGATTTTATCATACAGATTACTGAGAAGCAAAAGGTTCAAACTAATAAAATCAATATATTTCACTCCTTTATGGTGGATATTCTAAAATGAAATTTAAAGTTCAAATTCCCAGCAGTTGAGAATAAAATGGCTACTACGGTAGTCTGTGGCCACTGCTGTAACATATGCTGAAATATTAGAAATATTATTCACTATGCTTTGGCAGTATCACTGCACATTTTCTGACAATTAAAAACACATACAGATGATTATGATCATGATTTTATTATTAGTACTATTACCTAACTTCTACCTCACTGACCCCCTTGGAGGATACTGCACATCATCAGAAGTTGATGGATCACACTTTGATAAAATGCTAATCTATCCCTAATTCTCAAATGTGACTCATCGAAAGCTCTACCTGAGCCCACGTAGATTCCACATGGATGTGTTTAGGCCCGAACTTGGAACAAATGCTCACTAGTATCTTGCAGGTTCCACAATCTCCCTTCAAATCATTGCTGTTTGTATGTTGTTTAGGAGCCACTTCTTGCCCTAAACCTGCATGTTTTATGTGTTTCGCCAAAGACAAAACCTTTACCCATGAGGATTTCTAAAGCATCTCCTACAGGCAGCAGCCCTCTCTTTATTAGATTATTTGTTCTGTAAACTTTAGCCACATTTGCAGCCCTGAACTGTGAGCTGAAGTTCCAGGCTCTTCTTTCTGGGTTCTGTCTATCTGCATATTTGGGATGCCCGACTAGAGTGATTGCGTCCCTGTGAAGGGATCACAGCCCTTTACAGTCTGTTGTCCAGAATCTGATATCAGTTGTTCCATAGATTTTGTCTATTTTGATATATGGTAGGAAATTTATTTAAATATCAATCACTTTATCAAATTCCTCTTTTTTTACCTAATCCAAAAATCATGCGTATTTATAACCATTAACTGTTACGTTTCATAGAAGCTTCCTGGGGAGATTCATGGAAGTCTTACTAATCTTGATCAAATCCATTATGCAGTATTATTTTTTTTTCAGTTTTAGGCACACGCTCCCTTATTGTCAAAATAGCACCTTTGTTAACATTTTTTAAATTAAAATTTATCCAAAATTACACAAACTTACAGACCATAATACATTATTTTATGTGCATATACATATTTATTTCTTAGTAGTCGATCACATAAATTCAGAGGGCTTTAAAAATAAAATGTAATCATTTTTCTTCAATTAATAACATTTCCAGGATGAGAAACACTACCCTTCTTTATTGCCATAATGGAATTATAAATAACTTCAATTACCAGAAAAAATAAGGTACCGTCTGAATACGGTTATTCTCCCACTTACCGGATTCTGGTCTATGGAATTCACTGAACCTGTCCAGAAGTAGACATTTTCCTTTCTAGTCAGCCCTCAGTTATGTACCTCTTCAAACCAGGATGCCTTTTACTAGCTTTTAACCGACAATATTCAGGTTTAGAACTTTATTATAAAGCGCCTGCACTCTTGTATTCCCGTGGGACTGCACTACCAATGTGTCAATGAACTCTTACATTTCTTGCCATTAAGTAACTGCAAATTCCAGACCCAGGATTTCAAAAACAGATAAATACAAGACCGAATTGTTTGTGGTATATCATAAATGTAATGTAATCCTAAACCCATAAAATAAATCAAGGTTGTCTGGCCCAGCTACAACTCTTATTTGTAACTTACTACATTAAGAAATGCAAGTGGAAACAAATTATGAGAATTGGCATTTTCTGGCATCCAGTTTCATTATGTAATTTATGTAATTTTGAAAAAACAGAAATCTTAGAGATATTTGTAAAAGCAGCATAGAGAATAATGGTAAAAATCCCATACATTTTCTGATACAAAATTATTTATGCAAATAGCATCCTTAGGTATTTGTCAATATTTCAAGGATCTTACAAACATGGCTTTTTCAGTGACTTTACAGTAATGCATAGCTTATTAATGAAAGATATTTTGATTTCCAAGTGCATGACTAATTTAGAAAGCATATGTGCATTATTCTCAAAAATGAGACTAAAATGTCTTAACAGGTATTTGGTCATTACCTGGTATCTTGTGTTTAACTTCATTTCTGTGTTTA
Organism: Hystrix cristata; assembly: GCA_004026905.1. NCBI lineage: Eukaryota > Metazoa > Chordata > Mammalia > Rodentia > Hystricidae > Hystrix > Hystrix cristata. The sequence goes on along the minus strand of PVJO010002159.1, from coordinate 9,651 downwards.
AACTGTCACTTTCTATTTCCCTGTTTTATGATTAGTATAAAGTGGGAAGTCATTTTTTCACAAGAACAGAAATTTTTCTGATCAGTTAAAAGACATTTTAAAGTATGAAAACTTATTTGATTATTAAATCATTGTAAATATCTGTTACTTGTCAAAAATAAAGTATTAGACGAATTTGAAAAAAAAAGATATAACCCCAAACATGAAATGCATGCAAATATAACTTCTATAATCCAGCCAATACTCAAATCACAGGATAAAATAATGTATTTCGTTTCCATGTATTTCTTGAAATACATTAGACATTAGGACTTTCTGAACACAAACATGAAAGCATTGATATGACTAAAGCAGAATTAATCTGAAATTACTACTTGCAGGTTATTTCTACTAAAGAAATATACCAAAATATTAAGGGCCAACGTCTTTAAAGTAAAAGAACAACATCAAGGAACGAAGTCCAGTTCACATTTGCTTTGCAAGAAAACAAGTGATTGCTGATGGCTTTTGATATGTTGCAAGACAGACTTCTGCAGATATTGGTACACAGTAATTGTGCTGATCCTGTTATACGGTAACACCATGAAGGGAGCAGCGAGCTCATTTGCCCATCACAAACTATTTCTTACTGCAGTCTCTGTGGTGCATCATTCCTTCTGGGACTAACACTGATAAAACAAGCTAGAAATTCCTCTATCCTGGCAGATTGATAGCACAAATTACTCAGCAAAAGAGAAAGCTTCAATGTGCTTGCTGCGAACGAATGACTGTTTCTGTACAAAACCAAAATCCTGATAATGAATCAAATGAAAATCTCCACTAAGAAACTTAAATGCACCAGCTGGCTTTCATCATACAGTGTTACAATGTAAAATGACGACATCTTAAATAGCTCCTGCTGGCAGCTTCAGGGTACTCAGTCCCAAGTTAGCTCCTTGTTTTGACAAGTACATCAGAAAGAAAAACCGACAAATCAAAAGAACATTACCTACTATTTAAACACTCTCAGAAGGAAAAAGCAACAATAAAAACAATGATTTTCCCATTGCTAGTTCTTAGACAGTAACATGCATTAAAATAAAAAGTTCTATACCCTTGGTCAAAAAACATTTTTGTTTAAAAAAAAAAAAACAAAAAAAAACAAAAAAACATTTTTGTGGGCCTGGGGATTTAGCTCAGATCTTGTAAGCACAAGTCCCTGAGTCCGATAGGGAGAACAAAGCAAGAGAATCATAAGTTTTAGGCAGCCTGAGCAATTTAGGGAGAGCCTGTCTCAAGAAAAAAAGTCTGCATTTGGAGCTCAGTGAGGTTCTATCCCCTGGACAGAAAATAAAAGTATTTCCAAAATACATTTAATATATGCTGCAGTGCAAAGCAAAGAATTTGTTAATTAAGAGGGACATGACTTAGCTAAATAAAAACTGATGATGGGATATTGTCCCTGGAACAAGACTTGTTTTCTCAATTAAATTCTTAAACACTATTGAGTAACAATAAAATTTAAGCAATAATACACAATATAAGGAAAATACTTGTGTACTATTCATAGATTGAATTTCATGAAAAATAAGTTTGCCTTATGTTTTGAGACAATGTGATTGGTTTGATCACCAGATGATTTAATTATCACGGAAGAAGATGGATTTTAGAGTGAAAAAAGATAATTAATGGAAATGCAAATTATTTTTAAATTTTGAAGGCAAATAATTATTACTATGGAAAATGATGACACAAACCTTTGGAATACATAAACTACAGACCCTTTGAAAATTTCTAATTGTGGAAAAATTGACTACATAAAAAGAAATGTACCTGATGAACAAATGTAATTTATTTCCAAATTTGTTTTTTGTTTTTTGTTTTTTATGTGCTATAGTTTTATTTATTTATTTATTTATTTTTACCAAGAACATGTATTGGTACATTGTATACACAATGATCATATTTAACATGGTCATTTTGTACCTGTACATGATATATCTTGTCCATTAAAATATGAAACTAAAGGAGTTTTTGTGTGCTAAAGAGTAAAGTGAATTACAGTATCAAAGGCAGAGCCCACCAACTGATTTTCTTCAGGTCATTTTAAAGAATACTGTAAGAAACCTAGCAATCATTTAATAAAAATTTAAAGTAGGTAAAATTATCGTGAATAAATGGAGTATTATTTTTACTTAGATCCGAGAAAAACTACTGACAGCAGTAAGCCACTATTCATCATTATTTCTCCTTTATATATGTAAGGATTTTTAAGTGTACTAAGATTGTGAAACTCTGAGTTTGGGAGCAAGAATTTGTAGTTTTTAAAAAATTAGTAATATATAATACTTCATATAATTTACTGAAGCATGTACAATTCATTATAAAATAATCTGTATCTATGTTCATATCACTTATTTAGTAATTAAAATGTTTACAAACTAATTTTTATAACTAATGTTTGTAATACCCAATAATCCATAATAGGTATCATTTCTTTTACTTTACAACCAAATTCCTTACACATGTACAATATGTGAGTATATACATGTGCTCATGATGTGTAATTTTCTTCTACCAAGCTTTCTCGATTACATACCACACTGAATCTACTGTCAAGGTTACAATGATTTTCACATTTCTAAAGGCCAAATAGTAAATTTTCATTTCTTGAGTCAACCCTCCAACAGCATGTGGTACATTTCCACTTTCCCTAACGCTGCGCTTCCATTATCCAGGGCCCCTGATTTCCATGCTGCTCTTGGAAACTCCTTCCCACAACCCTGTATTTGTTTTTTAACTTTACCCATATACATTAATATTAGACTGTTTCACTATTGACTTCTTAGAATGTTTTTCTATTGTCTACACACATACAGTATTATTACTATCTGGTTACTAAGGGATAAACATAGCTTGGAATACAAATCTGCATGCTGTAACTATTCCCTAAATGACTTTTATCCAACTGTAGAGATATCTCAGTCTTACCACACCCCGAAATAAGTGAGCTTCCATTCAACCCCTTCCCCTCCCAAAAAAGTATCTGTCCACTAACCAACCGACCAAGAATCCTACTTCTTTTTTTTTTTCTATTCCATTTAATGGCTATTTCAATCTTTCAGCTGTTCAGCTTTGAGGAATCACTGAATCTTCCTGCACAACCTTTTAGGAAACTGTTCACTTTACAAGAGAAGTAGCTCCAGAACTTTGGACCATTTGCACTGTTACCCCATCCTAAGCCACCATCATTCCCAAACAGAACAGTGAAGCTGGACTCTACAATTCAGCTGTTGCCCAATCCGGCCTAGGATGAGCACAGTACAAGAGCTTGCACAGAGCCTACATCTAATTATGTGTTTTGCTCCTCCCAGCACACTCACTCTTGTCCTGCAACATAGAATCTAATATCGAGATTTGGATTAAGATACCCACAAGACTCAACCTCCCACCGTGTTTAGGTCCTTACATTTTAACGTAGGACTTGGCTAATTAAATTGCAGTGCCTTCCTCCTTTACCCTATGGACAACCCAATTATCCTTCTTTCCTTATTTTTCCCCCAAAAAATCTTTACCTTCGGTCCCTGAAAAAGCAGATGACAAAGAGTTGCCCTGTAAGGATTTAATGGAGAAATGAATGGACCCACACTGTTATTGCTTATTTCGAGAGTTCAATCTAGCCATTAAATTCAAAGTTTTTTCATCACTTATTTTTCCATCCCTAGATTTTCAGAAAAGTAACATTTATTAACTATCTCACAGATATTGTACACAGAATATATATTTGTGTTTCTTTTGCCATGCCATGTAATTCTTACAGCATCCATGCTGAACTATTATTCAAAAGTAGGCAATTTTTATGAATGAGGAGACTGATACTTAAAGATGCCCAGGTTCAAAACACTAAAAAAAGGCAAGGAAAAAATTTGAACTCAACTCTTTTTTTTTTCAAATTTCAGGCATGCATGGTGATAAATGCTGTAATCTCAATACTGAGGAAGCTGAGACAGGAGGATAGCCACAAATTCGAGGCCTATATAGTGAGTTCAAGTCCAGCCTGAAGTACATAATGAGACTGTCTCAAAAAAAAAAATCATTTTACTTTCACAACGGAGCACAGTAGCCAATGATCTTTATGATGCAATTAAGTGCGGATTATTTTTTGATTTATTCGAATATTTTATTCAAAACATTATAACTTCTATTAAGTCTTTTTTATTATTGTTAGGCTTTCAATCTCTATAAGCATATCGTATTTAAAAGGGTATAAGTAATTGGATGAGTCAGTTATTTTTAAAGGTCTTTTTAAATATCAAGTTAATTAAATTAACTTATTTATACTTTCGGTAGGAAGATTTAGATAAACTAATGAAGACCAAAAATGTGTAAAGATTTGTAAGTCTCACAAATAATTTAAAATCTTCATTATGATAGTTACTAAGTAGGGACCAGAGGACTATTTACAAAAATTCATAATCACTGCATCTATAATAATATTGTAGTTTTCTATGTCAATGTATAAATCGCAGGAATTTCAGGGTAGTTTTTGTCTACTACTTTCATATTTATACAATGTGAATCAATAATGAATACAGCTTCAAATTCAAAATACATATTTTCAAGAATATTTGAACGGTATTCTTGGTATCAGGCAAGTCTGAATGAATACTCCAGACTAAGTCATTTAAACCTAACACTTCTTAAATGGTCATTCCTTTGATAGCATAAAGCTAGAATCTGCTAGTCACTGACTTTTCTCTAGAAATTCTCCATTAGTTGGGAAGCCTGCCAAAGCTCTTTTAAGAAGGATGTGAAATGGATCTGAATCATTGTAGCATTACATCAATTTTCTCTCTTTCTGGGCAAAACTGCAAATGCACATACACAGTAATTTTAGATTCTTATTAGTAACACAAACTTTCGACTCAATATACCCATGATTCAAAGTTATTGCTACAGATCTGCTTAAAAGTCTCCACTGACTCTTTTGAAACAACAAGTTTTCTGTTATAGAGGAAGCAGCTATTGATCCAGGGTTTCAGATTCAGTCTGCCATCAAGTAGATCATAAAAAAAATTTAACTAAGAACCATATTCATAACATTAGGAGTGATCATATACCACAGATAAAACAGCTGAGTTCTTATATTTAAAACTCATTTTTCTTTCCCCTTCCTATTTTATTTTTTTATGTTAGCTGGAAGGATCCTGAAATTTGTATTATCCCAGGAGTCCTGCCTAAAATTATGAGTGGGAGTGGAAAAGAAGAGGTTCAGTTCAAAGGGGCAAAATAATAATAATGACAAGCAACCTGAGAAAATATTTTAGTCAAATAGGGAGAGGACTAAAAGAACTAGGAGAAGACCAGTATTTTTACTAGAAAATAACTTAAGTTTAAAACCGGATAAATAACATAGACAAATTTGTTTAGTGGCCCTTGTTTTGGGCTGGAGTCCATTTATATCTGGAAGTTGTAAGAAAGAATGAAGTAGCCTAAAATTTGTTCCACAGCCGCCCATAAAGCGCTCACACTGATATGCCCTATACGAGTTATCACATGGATCGATGGTTTGAAAACAGTAAGAAGGCAGTCAGTGTAGGCTGAGAAATAAGGACCAGGAGGAGAAGAATGACAGCTTTACTTAAAGAATAATCTCAAGATATTTTTCTGAGTAAATACATGCAATACACACATGCAATGTGAAGATAACGGAAAATTAAATATAAAAGGAATACGACAGTACCTGTTTGTATGTAGATAAAATCTTTCTGAAAATATGTAAATCAACAATAGTGTTTTCTTGCAGAAAGGGAAGTGAGTACTTGGGACAGGTTAGGAGGAGACATTTCCCTGTATATACCAATCCCAAGCAATCTTAGAAGTGTAATACACTTTTAAGCTCCAACCCTAAAATCAAACAAAATCAAATAGAAAATCCCTTTATTCATTAACAGGAATACCCCATTGTTTTCTCCCTACATTATAATTACTAAATTGCTATTTTCCTTCACTCTCTCATCCATTCTCTGAACAACAATTCTGTACTGTTAAAATCAATATTCTCTTATGAGTCACTCGCTTAAGCTTTCTCCACGATGGGCACCAGCCAACAATCCTGTCGACCTTACAGTTTCTTTCTGGGCTTGTGTTATAACAAGACCTCCTGGTTTTCTTCCTGCTTTTCATTGTTCTTTCTGCTCTTCAGTTGTTCCTTCTCAGTCTCCATCCTCAACACTATCCCTAAATCTTTGAACATTCACGGAGATCTCTACTTCTCTAGTCTTTGCTTTCTTGTCTTCAGGACCTTCTTCCAAGCTCTCGTCTATTTCCATTTTCTATGAATTTCGCTTGTTTTGTTTTCTATGGCAATACAGGGGATAGAGCCCAGGAGCTTGCATCTATCAGGCAAGTGCTTTATCACTAAGCTACATCCCCAGTCCTCACAATATTATTCGATTTAATATCATCCATATATTGAAATCTTCTCTGATAATTGTAAGCTGCTGCTTACAGTGTATCTCTGCTAGGTACTTCATGGGCCTTTGAATGTAAGGAGTTCAAAATGGAACTTTAGCTTCTTATTCTTCCTCTTGTCATTTCCTGAAACCTGTCACATCTTTCCTTCCTGAGGGCCTTTACACGTGATTCCTCTGCCCCAGATGTTGTTCTTCTACGTGCTGTCTGACAAGATCTGACTCATTTGCCGTGTTCAGTCTTTGATATTATACTTTCAAAGAGGCCTGAAAACTCCATTGATTTAGATGTCAGGCCAATTTCATTTTGATGGTGAACTTCACAGAAGTGATCTCATGGGATGCATGTGCATTTTGTACTGTACAAATCATACTGGACTCTATCCTCAACAAGAGCAATATGTGCACCTCCTTTATTCACTGACATATCTGGAGATGGCTAGAATAGCTGGTATACGGCAGATAATAATAAATAATGAATGACTGAATGAAGAGATACGGTGATAGCCTTTTTAGCCTCCTCTATTACCATAACCAAGAATTTACTTCATTGTGTCAACCTGTTGCTGTAAAAAATATGCCATGCCATCAATAATACGCAGAGTTTACTGAAAATATAAAACCATCCTTTGGTGATTTGTATCATTTATGTGGAAAATCAAAACACATTCACCACTGTCACAAAGTAGCCCTAATAGATGAAAATAATAACTATTTTAGGGTTATCTACATAAATAATTTTAAAGCCAATTCTAAATTTTACTAATTATAAAATGTGCAACTGCAACCTAGTTATTATGTTTACAGTTCTATATGCCATCTGGGAGAACTATACATTTGAATTACTAAGTGGCCAAAGTTAAACCTAGTGGAAATGTAAGATGTAAGTCTGAAGCCAAGTTTGTTACTTGATATTTTATTGAGAATACAGTGGTCCTGTATTTAGAGGAGATATATTTGCATTCAATTAATGCACTGCAGGGACCTAATATAGAAGTCAACTGGAAAAGACTGATGGCAATTTTTTGATTAACCCTTCTTTCCTAAGGTCTTTCTTGAGGTAATCGTCCAGTGAGTATAAAAACAGGTCTCTTATGAATGTAGGGTCATAGAACTACATGAAATTAATCTGCATATTAATAATCCAATAATTAACTTCTAGAAATTTTTCCATATAAAATTGAATCTGTATTCAAAGTAGTAAAACTTCACATATATGTACATAGTTTCTTCTGGAATCACATAGTTAGAACTACCTAAGTAACACTGAAAATAAAAGTCTAGAATATTCATTCTAGTCATTTTGACTTCCCCCAATGAATAGCAACATGTCTGAACTATAGCAGGTGCTTAATAAATATTCAAGAAGTTTAAATATTTGTCCTCATTTATTTAAATATAAAGCAAGATAAAAAAAACAACATGGATCACAATGATACTTATTATGAAATAATATTTTCTCTTAGGAAATTTTCAGAAAACCTAGGATATATCTTTTTTCAGAAAAATGCTCATTATTCTTCAGAAAATTACACTTAAAAATAGTAATTTAAGCTTACTGAAGGAGCTGTAACTCTACCTAGGAAGCGATACTTCTTATAAATGTAATACTAAAAATGTACTTAAGTTCCTTTTTAATTCTAAAACTGTATTTGTTCATATTTTTCTCAGTAATTTGTTCATCTTTCTCTGATTACTTGAATAAAGAAAAACTGCATAGCTTTTCAAGAGATATTCAGATTTAAAGGAATTGTTCACTAGGATCTAAAATACTGAAAACTAAAAGAAAACACAACACTTTTCAGTAGATGCAGATAAATATCTACACATTTTTTCCAATCTATGCCATAGAATAAACATGATAGAAAAGGGTTTCTATGATTTTTTTAAATAAAATTAAGTACTTTCAACATCTTCTGATCTCACTGTTCTTCCATGTCTAGAAAAAAAAAAAAAACTCTAAGTAAAAAAATGTCAAACATGTATTATTTGGTGAAATGTACAATTCAGTTCTAATGTAACTTGCCTCCCTACTGCAAATGAACAATTTAGTCAATTTCTGAATTAGACAAACATCATCAATGAATATGTAAGTTTACAAGAATTTGTATTACCTGTATTGAACAATACTGAAAGTTATTTTTGTTTCTTGATACTCTTCTTTAAAAATATTCTTACATACAGATTGACAGGAGGAATGTTTCAGAGTTAGGTTTACTACACTACGACACATTTCGTCACGTGTGCACGTTCCACTAAACTGAAAAAAATTTTTAAATATTTTGATTAGGACAAGTCTGTAGAACATAATCATTACATGCCTCGTGAAGAGTTGGTACATTACATGACAGCACATCTTAATTCTCTTTTCATCCCCGTCCCTCCGTCCCCTTCCTCCTCCTTCCATCTCCTGGTCCTGATATTACAGTAACAGAAATTGGGGTGAAAAAGGATAATACAAAAAGGTCCACTTCCAATGTGCACAGGTGGCCTGGGGACGTACAAAATCCTTCTGTCCTCCTTGACAGTATACAATTCTTGGCTGCTTCCTTTTTGCCTCTTAGCAGCAGCACTTTCTTTTTCTACATGATTAACCATAGTTTAGGAAGGTCTTCTTGTTTAATTTGATTAAAACTTAATATTTGCTTTTTCTTATAATTTGGTTTCATACAAGAATTCTTTATTTTTGTCTTTAATGAACAAGGTTTCGGTTCACTATCTGGTGAACTGAAATGAATTTGTTTTAGAACAAACAAATTACTATATAGGAATCATTTGGAACACAACCTGAAAACTCTTTATATAAAAAAAAAAAAGCCAAAAAGATCAGAATCTAAGAAATGCCTCACAGTGAGAATTCAGTGTCGGAACAGAGTGGAAGGCAGAACAGTCCTTACAAAATCCATATAAAAATGATCATTTTGCAATGATCTGGACACATGAAGAGGCAACAAGTGTAATCCTGCAGACCCTTTATTTTGGACACATGACTGCTACAGTGTCAATATGTATTTGCTTCATCTTATTGAGATGAACCAGTACTTTTTAGTTGTACTGATCATTCCCTTTAAATAAAAATTGCTCAAAAATGTCAATTTTTATTGATTTTCTGTTTTTAGAAAGTACTCAGGACTCAACATTGTGTTCCATATTAGAACCTGATGAATGGAAATACACTTACAGTGATCATAATTTTTTT